>JAUCMT010016077.1:0-20788 GCA_032357475.1 Enteromius thamalakanensis | reverse complement strand
AGATATGCCAAAACTGTGTAAAAAAATTGCTTCTATCATTATTGTAGCCTGGAGACTGCGTCATGTTTCTTTTCAAAGTTTTTCTCTGGTTTAATGAAAAGGCAGATTTTTTTTTGTGCACGCCCACACTGAAAGCTGATTGGCTTATTTTGCTTAGTAAACCCTAGATTTCAAGATATTTTATACAATTTGCAGGCATCAGGGAGCCACTATCAATATACGGATTCCCGGAACTGCCGGGAGACTTGAGATGTCTGCCGTTAATGTTAACATTATGCCAAGTCGTCACAAATAAAATAATGTGTGGGAAACAGCTTTGGCGTGTAAGTTGCAGTTCACTGCAACAAGCTTTTGTAAACAAGCTAACGTTAAACAGATAAGCAACTTTTTAATCGCCAACATAGCAGATTCATGAAAAACTAATTTATTAACGAATCAGCATCAACTACATTAAATAGAATCTCCTACTTACTGGAGTTACTTACAACAACTACTGATGAACAGAGCAGCAGACATATACCTGATGTTTGTGTGTAGCACACTGTACGAAACTGGTAATAGGAGGCAGTGGGCCAAACCACTGTGAGGTAGGGAAGGGGGAGCTAAACTATTTCGAAATGCATTTTTTTGCGTCTCAATTTCTATTTACACAATTATTTTTTAGGTATACATACATTTATTTTTCACAATAGTGCGATTTTTTATGATTTTAGGGTGGGACAACCCTCGGATCCCCCCGGGATTTATGCCCATGGCTAAGGCATAAAAAGAAGTTTCAGACAACTCTTTCATTAATTCAGTCTATTTCAGTCCCATTCAGCCACTTGCTAACAACTGCCTTTTTGAACACTAGTAAAAGCTTTACAGAAAAGGTGACAAGGACATATTTCTTATGTATTTTATGTCCTAGCAAACCCTTTTGAACTTTTATTAACCACAGACCTTATTTGAGTCCTTTTAAACCATTTGAAAGCCATCAGCTTTGGGAGAATGGAACCAGAAGTGCCAACTCTAATGCATTTCCAAGTCTTAGCCTGCAAAAAAATGTTTTTTTTATACACAGCTGACTACAATGTTAGCCCAGAAGCACTACTCTGCTTTATTAACCAACAGATTTGTGCAATCAAATAATACTACCCATCATTCTCTGTAGCAAAACAATGTATGATAAAATACAAAACTAAAGCATCAAATACAGACTTACTGTGTATCATTTGCTTTTTATTTTGTTGCACTACTGCAAAATAGCTCCCTGTTGTTGTTTGTAACAGAAATATGAAATTGCTTCGTTTTTGTATTTCTTATCAAAATAACTTGATCGCATCATAATTGCGATTTCCAAACTACAGTTTTAAGGCTAGCCTATGACTGGTTAGTAAAAAAAAAAGCTGTTGCAGAATCAATAAAGACTGTTAATGCAGGAACATATCCTATTTGGCTAAATCACATTGTGTGCAACTGGATCAGTGCACAGTGGACAGAAAGAAACATGGTTTTCAGAGGAAGACGTGCGACAATGCATGAAATGGACTGTGCTAGAGATGAATCAAATAAAGAAACAAATGAACTGATGTGGTATCTGGAGTTTATGAGTAAATTTATGAGCCATGCAGTTCCACCGTTTGAATTTTTTATTAGTTTTGCCCAGGCATTTATTTTTATTAGTTTTGCCCAGGCTTTAGCTCTCATGTCAGTTTGAATAGAACACAGTGCATACATAAAATCTCAAAAGACCGCCAAAACTAGCCTCAGCAAAAACATATTCCTCTTTTCTCATTTACATATTGCTTCTTATTTTTACAATAAAATCATAATTGGTAATGAATCAACGCTTATATTTTTGCCTGTGCCTGGAGCATAAATACAGCTATGTCTTAATAAAAGAGCATGCATGCGTATCATTCGCTGTGATTAGGATCTGATATTCAAAGCACAAAATTTCTCACAGTGCACAATAATTAAAGCAACACAATTCACAAATGGCTGATTTGATCACTGACGTTTGTTTAGATCCTAGAGACATCAGAACGCTTCAAAGACAAGCTCACGCCATAAAACATTTATGAATCTCACGATTTGTTAATTGCGGAAAGACTGGTTAACTACGTGCTTGTATTTTACGTGTGGATTAGCCACAAGGGACTTCCATAGTCTCTG
Source organism: Enteromius thamalakanensis (assembly GCA_032357475.1). Classification (NCBI taxonomy): domain Eukaryota; kingdom Metazoa; phylum Chordata; class Actinopteri; order Cypriniformes; family Cyprinidae; genus Enteromius; species Enteromius thamalakanensis. The sequence continues at coordinate 18,631 of JAUCMT010016077.1, read as the reverse complement.
CCTACTTCCTGCTGTTTAAAGGATATTGATTGTTCCTCGGAGCACAATCTGTCTAACCTGCAAACAATCTCACTGCACAACAGAGAATATCACTGTCACTGCAGCCATGGAGATCCAATAACACGTTACAAAGTTTAAAAAGAAAATGGAGGGTCTTAAAGTCCCATCTAAACCTTATCTAAAATGCTAAATACAGAGCAAGAAAAGAGCAAGGGTGACTCTGATGGTACTGTAGTCGTGTTTTTATCAGGCTGATGATGTACAGCATATGTATTTATAAACAGTCCATTAAAAGCAAAAGATGTAAAATCTGTTCTTTCTCTTGAAGTGTCATCCGTTACAATCAGGCAGTTGTGAAATTCATAGCAGTGTCCTGCGGTGTGCCTTTTTTATACTCCATCTGAATTCATTTTTAACAACATTCTTCTCATTTATTATAACTTATTGTGACATGGATGACTCAGATGGCTTTTGATCCATTTGCAAGCAGTTTTAATAACAGAGTAGTCAAACAGGCAATGGGTATACAGGGGCAGACAGTAGCAACTAGAAGAGACAAAAGGCAGTACCAGAGACAGGCGAAGGGTCGAAGCAACAGGCTAGAATCACAATCGATAGTCCAGGCAATGGTCAGGGTCAGATCATTAAAGAACGATGGAAACCCTGCCCTGGTCCATGGTCACTCCATCATGGCTGATTATGTACCCCAGAAAGGCCACTTGTGTCTGGTAAAACTCACATTTAGACAGTTTAGCGTAGAGTTTATGCTGAATGAGCTTCTTCAGAACAGTTCGGACATGTTGAATGTGGTCGGACAGAGTCTCTGAGTATATTAAGATGTCGTCTATATAGACAATTACCGTTCGATTCAGCTCCTCCCTTGATCATTGCCTGGAACACAGTGGGACTGTTGGAGAGTCCGAAGGGCATAACCAAATACTCGTAGTGCCCTGTCGTCCTAGAGAATGCCGTCTTCCTCTCATCGCCAGCCTGGGTTCTGATGAGATTGTAAGCGCTTCTGAGATCGAGCTTGGTGAAATAGCAGGGCCTCCGAAGTTGCTCCAGGGCGGCAGGCACGAGAGGCAAGGGGTATCAGTACTTTACTGTGAAGTCGTTGAGTCCTCGATAATCAATGCATGGCCTGAGACCTCCGTCCTTCTTCTTCACGAAGAAAAACCCTGTTGCCACTGGAGATGTTGAAGGTCGGATGAACCCTTTTCTTAGCTCCTCGGGTTATGTAGGACCTCATGCTTTCAGTCTCTGGCTGTGAAAGTGGGAAGATGTGGCCCTTGGGTCGAGTGGAGCCAGGCAGAAGCTCGATTGCACAGTCTGTGGAGTGATGTGGTGGTAGGTGAGTGGCCTTTTCCTGGCTGAATGCTTCCTTGAGGTTGTGATACTCGGGGGGGAAGATCGTGGAAGTCCTCCTTGGTGTCGGATGTCTTTGCGATTGTGGGGAGCTGGGTTAGACAGTGGGGGAGGCAGTGAGGTGACCACTTGACAATGTGTCATTCAGTCCAGGAAAGGGTTGGGTTGTGTATGTCCAACCATGGAAGGCCCAGGATGATCGGGTGCTCGGGTGAGTTGATTGTGAAGAGACGGATCGTTTCCGAGTGGATGGGGCCAATGAGAAGTTATGGGTCCTGGGTGTTGTGAGATACTTCTCCGGTGCCCAGAGGACGTCCGTCTAAGGCTGCGACGGCCACATGTTGCACACATGTAATCAAAGGGAGATGCATTTGTTTAGCAAACTGCTCGTCTACAAAATTCCCCTCTGCCCCAGAGTCAATAAAGGCTAAAGTGTCTATAGAATGACCGTTAAACTTTATGATAACAGGTAAGGTCATGGAATATCCCAATCTCTCAACACTCACCCGTGATGGTGTCCCGTTCGTCATCGGTGAGGTGGGTTTTCCCGATCTGCATGGGTTCAGTAGTGCTCTGACTGGTGGTAAGGGTAAACGGATGGGCTGGTTGGAGTGGACGAGACTGTGAAGGAGATTGTCCAGCTGGATGGCCAGTTCCATATATTGGTCCACCGTTTTACCCTCGTCCCGGCATGCCAGCTCAGCCTGCAAATCCCGAGACAGAGCCTTGAGTGGTTCGGAGGGCCAGCCAGTTGAAGTGAAATCCGCCGCTGTGCTGGTTCCCTGCTTTGAAGCCAGTATTTCCTCACTCGCATCACAGCCTCCACTTGCTTGAACGAATACCTCCCGGAACTTTTGCATGAATGCGGTGAATATAGCTTGGGACATGCGATCTCCCTCCCATAGGGCGGTGGCCCAGTCCAGTGCACGTCCGATCAACAGTGAGCAGATTTTACTCTCATCGTCAGGAAAGCTGCTTGAGTGCCGTGAAATGTACAAATTACACTGCATGAGGAACCCCTTACACTTCCCCGGAGTATTTAAACATTAAAACTTATTTTGTAATCCATGATACATAAAGGCTTAAAGTAAAGTGTTACCAACTTTACAACAAGCTTCCGATTGTTGACAGTGCTTAACATAAACAAAAAATGAAAAATACGTAAAAATAAATTATCCTTCATTAAGGTGAATTTCAACATATGCTAATATATTATTATTAAAATCAAAGGTTGTATTTAAACATTTAAACCTGAGCTAAACATGAACAAACAATGAATAGTCATATTTCAATTTTTATATATATTTATGTTACTGTTTATATTACATATTTAGGCTTAAAAGTTAGGTGAGCGTGATGGCAAAGGTAAATCTAAATGGAAAACATTATGAAAATAAGCATTAACAATACCAAACCCCTAATTTTGACCGATAACCAAACCGATATATCATGCATCCATGAATACACACACTCACACAAAAACACCACACACAATAATTTTGCTTTTCTGGCAATAGCACCAGATTTGACAGAATTTCACATACTTCATGTTCCACTAGCACACAATAAACTCAAGACTGCATGGAATATTTACTTCAGAAAATGTCACACCGCAGGACCATTTAAATAAACTGCAAAAAGGTCAAGGCATCTAAACTATACTTTCCCTCATTAAGTCTACAAAAATTGAACCTAAAAGGTTGGGGGGAGAAAGTTTATATCAATTTTGGGCTACATAACGGTTCATAACTACCCAACTGTTAAAGTGGAATATTCTATTAATGAATGAATCTCTCATTCTATCTTCCAGCAACTCTTCTGCGGTCTCTCTCTCTCTCGTCCTCTGTTAGTGGCAGCGCTTGTTATAAGAGTAGAGTGACTGCCAGATTGTGTCGCGCCAACTTTCCAGCTCATGGGATCCGGTGAACGAGTTTTTATCTCCCCCAAACAGACACATCCGACTGCCTCCTGAGGGCTTTTATGAAGAGGTATGTGGGTGTGTTTCTACAGAGGAGATTTGAGTTTGAGGTTTTATTTGCAAATTACCCAAATGCTTTCTTTCACACCGTCAATGTCCTGTTACCGAACTGACTTTTTTCAAATTGATCACTCACTCACAATATATTACATGTATTCAAATGCTTAAATTCAACTTATCTGTTTGTTTTTTTCCCCTCCATTGAATATTTATTGCATTGTGCCTTGGCATCATCTTCACTGTGTGAAATTGAACCTCAAGCATTATGGTTTCCATTTAATGGGCAATTGTCTGATCAACAGATAGAATTTAAGACTGTTTACATGCAGAAAAAATTAACAGAGTTGAGGGTCGAGCTCAAACTGTTAGACACCTAATTAAAGCATAGTGTTACAGCTTTCTGGAGTCTATCAAATCAAGTTCAGTCAGAGTTTGGATCAAAGTGATGCTTAACCTTTGACCAACCATTGGTTATTCAAAACACCTCTAGACTGATCCAGTATCAATTTGCTAGTGTCACCAGGGTCAAGAAACCTTAAAAGACCAGAGTAAATTTGTCACAGTGAACTTTATCGGCTCATGCCATTTTCCTCTTTATGGTGATGCACTTCTGCTTGCCAAGGTCATCTACTGTAAACATGAACACCTGGTCTTATTGCAGGTGCATGATTTACTAATGCACTTATTTATCATTAAAATGACTTTGTGATCATTCCCAACATTATCAAGCTGAATGGGCTATATGGTGCACTCAATGTGTACTCTGAAGTCAGAAATGTTTTTGTTTATGTTAAGTTAAGTTGCCGGTGTTTTAAGCCAATCATCTGAGCTGTTAATGCCATGTGACTCATGAGCCACAGGACATCATACAGACTACTTTAAATGGGCATCTTATTATTTTATACTAAGCGACATAATAATCATTCAACCTGATCATACAGCAATTTGTATAGATTTTACAAGGTGGCTAAGTTTCTGCTTGTTTGGGGGTGGGAGGGGCAGTCAGCACGTTGCCAGTCTCGTCGTTTGGGCTGCCTTGTTGAGCGTACCACTGAAAACATTATATTTTACACACTTTATTGTCTTTTTTTTGTTTAATTATAAAAGTATTAGTCTGAGTAGTTTGGTTTCTAATGCATAAAGCCTTGTACCAAACGGCTCGATATGAATACGCGTATCGTTACACCCCTAATATACACAATAGTATATACACAGTAATATATTACTAGTTATTATTAGTATTATTAGTTAATTAATAGCATTTTTGAATTCGTCAATTAGTGATAGTGACTACTCCATTTGTTTTTACACCACCTGAGCGTGACATCATTAATGACAATTCTATATTGTTGATGTAATTTGTAGTATTCTATGCGTTTCAACAAGCTTACTTTCTCCAATGATGCATCATGGTTGAGGTGAGACAAGAACAAATATTGATTTTACATCCAATACCCTCCAAAACAAATCAGGCATTTGCAAAATACCCATTCTAATTAAATTAAATATTATTTAAATGTAAAAAAACTTTTTGTCAGAATTGCAGTCAATAGAGAAACATGCCTTTTGCTGCCAGATGGTGTAGTTATATGTTCCAAAACAGGTTAACAGGGCCATGCTAACCAAAAAAAATCTTGCTGGCTTTGTTTCAGGACTACAAACTCCCATCAAGGTCTGATATAGAATGCTCATTTTGGGCAGTCCAATCCATTCCCTATGAATAAAAATCAATCCAACCTATTAACATTTATTAAAAAAATAATAAAAGGGTTGAGAATATCAGTGTGTTGACTGTAAATGATTGGGATGTTTTCTGTGTGTCAAAAACAGTGCATATGTTCTTGCATGTCCCATCTCATGCAGAGTTTAATTGAGATTATTTCTACATATCAAGCCAATACCGGCTGATCACAGTGAGTGTTTCAACCTTGAGATGTCCTCGCTGACAGTGCGCATCATTATGAAAGCAAACAGAAAAGCGCAAGGATAAGAACGCAGAGGTTTAAAAGTTTTCACAAAAAACCCATCGTGCAGCACTTGTCTGTTGTTGCTTTACAAACAAGCAGCAATTACTGGCATAAATGGAAATCAAATCGTGAATAGGGGTGAGTAAATAGATGTTTCTGATGACCTATGTAATGTGTTTAATAAATAGAACTAAAGACTACTTTGTAGAATTCAACCATTTTCGGAAAAAAATATGTATTTATTAAAAATTTAATTACATGTTACCTGCAAAAGGAACGAAAACAGAAAATATAATGCAATATATCGTTATATAAAAGCGTTGTTCACCAGTAAAAGCTAAAGTTTTCATAGATCAGACATGATTATATCTTACATGATGTGGAAAGCTAATATGAATGGTTACTGTAATCATCAAAAGTTGCTGCATTGTAATCTAAAACCAAAATCTAACATAATGTAATATACAGAAAATACCTCGGCCTACATATATGTAAAACCTCAAAAAGGTAAAATGTTCTTTTTCACACTATGATTACAAGGGTAGATTATTAATTAATAAAGACTAATATTTGCACAGTTCTCTGCACATATTGTGGCCTCAAAACTCTTTGCATGACTTGTAAACCAACACACGCATCACATTGCCCTAACGCTAACCTAAAATGTTGCCATATTCACATTCATCCATTTTTAATAAAACTGAACACAATTTTAGCACAACTCACTGGAAATATCACACAAACTCTGTCTGCCTTGAATGAACATCTTCATTGCTGGGTTTATAGTAGTTCTCTGCTCCAGCAGGCAAGGGATGATCAACATACCAACATCGTATAGAAACAAATCGTTAATCACAGTATTTTACCCTCCCATCTCTTGGCGCGCGAGTGTGTGTTATTCAGCTAAGTGTTAAGCCTCTCCGGCTTCTTTACGGCTCGCTGCCTTCTTATACATTTAACTGGATGTTGTATTAGTCATAGTCAAAGTGCAGAATCCATTTCCACCTCTTTCTAAATAACTAGGCGATGAATGAACTCCATCATTCGTAACAGTTTCGGGTCTGCTCTACGGAGAAACCAGTCCAGAAGTAGAAGTGTTTAATCTCTTTATTATCTTCGCTGAAGATTATTTGATGGAAGGAAAGCCATGTCATCTGATAAATGTAAGTGTGTGCGGGTTTACTCACAGCACTGTGTGATGTCTTCCTCTAGAGATAAAGCCGGCACGCTGACGAGGGCTGACGGATGAAAAAAATGTGACTCTAGTGTGTGCTAGAATTCGATTACTGCACCATTATTGCAATGTCATATGTGTCTGATCTCAAGTTTTCGAACACATGATTGGCATAACCAAAGATTTCAACATCTTAACCTGAAATCGAAATGACGGGCGCTCTTCTAAGAGGCTTAGAGCACCTCTCCAGCCCCGAATCTTTACAGTTTTGATTGGTGTTGAGATTAATTCTCAGATAGCTTGATGCCGCTATTGCTCTTGTTTGACAGCTTGACAAGCCTTGCTGACATGACTGTTCATCTCTGTAGATGGCTGAACTGTTCCTGCCTGCCAAATCTCTCTAAACCTTAAAACAGAATTCATATACAAATATTAAAAGTTCCATTCCGAAACCTAAACTTCCTATCTAGACAGCTTTTTAAGACCTTAAAGGCATGCAACACCATACTGCCAGCTGGACAAATTCTGAGATCAATAAAACAACATTCAAAAAGTTGCCTTTTAATATTTTTCATTCAGTAACAAGAAAGGACTTCTTCTACAGTACAGTCTAATTTATAATACAATGTGTTGCATTGTTAGCTTAGCAACAAGCTAATACTTGAGGGAAATATATACCGCTCACATGTAGTGATTTGGTTAAATTTAAATAATAAAGTAATCCAATTGAGATATTCATAATGTAGTCATACATAAACAGAAGATAATTAGGAATTCATATTCTTGGGTTCCCTTGGTAATCGGTTTCTAGGAGGCTTTCAGAAAAGTACTGTAAAATAAGGTCTGTTGTTAACATTCTTTATAGAATAAAATGTGAAAGTCTGTTTTTATACGTTTTAAATATATAGTCATACCTAAAACATCACATGAAACCAATCTGTGCTTTAAAAACAATCTGATATAGCCTGTATCTTGCCTTAGAAGCTGTGTAGGCAACAGACAACAAGACAGTTCACTAGGTTTCGAAACATGACATTTTCAAACAAAGTAAAACCATATATGCTAGCGTTAAGCATTCTTTGCGCATTTATTTCTGACAACAAAGTAGAATTTTTAATTTGTTGCAGTGCTGCGCACCGAATGTACATCCAAACCTTTGCTAAAAGACTGAAATACTTTAGGGCACATCCTAGAAAGACAATACAACAGGTAAATGGATTCCTCTTTGCAACTTTTCCCCAGGGGTTGTGGGTGGCGGAGGGTAAGATATTCTTGTCTTTCCTTGTGTTTCTGATTTGTCATGTGATTACATTCATATGTCATCAGGACACTGCAGCACTTTTGGGTTGGCTGATCTGGCTTTGAAATTCCAGGCTGAAGGGTTTTAAATGAGATTTCGCACCCTATTTGGACTGCTTTGAGTGATTTGTCTATTACGAACAGAGAGGAAATGTAGTGTCCACTGGGCTGGAAAACTAGAGATTGCAGATATCTCGGCCTAGAAGTGATTGCATGACTTTTAAAAAACAAAATGCATGAATCATATGACTCTTTATCGCATCTGGAATGTGCGGCATTCATTAATTTAGATTATGTCCATGGATGACATACATATTCCAATTGAGGCACCAAAAGAGGACCAAATAAGTGTAGTGGTCTTGGCACGCTTTCAAGCGAACCCTGGAATGGCTTGTGGTCAAAATGTGATCTGACCTCAAACAAACCTGATTGGGTAACAAAGGTGTTGCATTTATATTTTTGTTGAGTGTTATTAGGAGCGCTCCATTTGATCGCCTACTGGCCGATAATCGCTTTGGGATGTTTGATCGGTGGTCTCATAAACTGGTCACAAGGAGATTACGGCCATGAGACGTTTGGTACAACATGCAGCGGTACTGTCTCAATTGCTGTTGAGCACAGCTAAAATAATAATTTTAACTTGTAAAGTTTTTTTTTAAACAGCGGGAGTGAATCACCACACACTTTCTCTTCAAATTGCGCAAATGGCATTAATTAAATCAAAATTGGTCCGCAGCATATGAAAGCTGCACAGTTGACAAAGCAATCGTCAGTTGGCACAATCGAGGCAGTGTATCATCACTCAAGTTTATGAACTTAGCTTTGAATGAACTTCTAGATCAGCTTCAAACTGGTATTAAATATTAGAATTATGTGAAAGACATATAATTTAGCTCTACTTTATTTGGAATGCTTCATTAGCTCTATAATTCATTTCATTCAATTTCTCATGGTCAAGTCATTTTATGTAGGCTGCATTTTATTCACAAAGCATTCAGAAAATGTAACAAATTAATAAAACTTATACAGCAACTTTAACAATGCATAGCAAGGCTTTTACCTTGAACATTTAATATCACACAATTTTGAAGTATAAAGAGATATAAAGTCACAATTCATATCAATTCTGACTTTATAACGCGCAGTTGTACAGTTCACAATAACCTTTGTAAAAAATAAAAAAAAATCAGTAGCAGAAACAGGCTTCCATATTGAATAAATCACTATGTATAATAATATGTGATTAAAAAGAAGGTTTTGAAAAGAGTGGTATCGGTGACCGAATTGGGAGATACGGTTTTCTGTGATCGGCAATTGGTGATCGGCTTAAAAAACCCCTAATCAGAGCACCCCTAAAAAAATAGGCTAAACATTTATGCAATTTTTAAAGGTTGAAGCAAATTACAAGAGTGTTCACAGTAGGCTGTTTACAATCATCACATTAATAACTTTAATTTACAAGAATCACAAAGCATTCTGAATAAAAATAAAAATAAATAGCAGAAGCACACCCCTAGTGACCACTGCTTTTAAGCCACAAACTAGATTGCATAAAATAGCCCATAAAACTGACACCAATTTTTTTAACCTCCAGATTAAAACAGATGGAAATGTATCTGGCTAACGTAAAGAAAAATCATTTAGCATCAATGTTCCTATGTTAGTAATAGCTATGAGCAACAAGTTGGAAAAAAAGCCAGGAAAACATGTTTTTTCAAGCCACAAAGAACCTTAATTTTTAAGACCGCTGCATTTAAAACCACCTCGAAACAGACATGTTTACTGGGCCCCTGAAAGGATTTTATTTGGTTTTCTCATATTTTGTTGCAAGGATGATTTGTAAAAGTTTGAATAATTCAGAAGGTGTTACGTCCGTTTCTTATGGCTTGCAAATCTGCTGACCTCTTGTACTTAAGCTAGAATTACTCAAGCCTCTCTCTGGAGCAGCACAGAGACTTTTCAACCAATCTATATAAAACCCTCTGAACCTACGAGGACAAATCTTTCTCTCTCGAGTTCCAGCGACTTGCACATGAGTGAAAATGATTGCTGAAAAATCCCATCCAAGAGGTGCAAACAGGGGATGTTAATAACCCCATTCAGATATCGAGTACGGATGCACTCGCCTTCGGCAATAAACGGCTCTGTCTGCTCCAATCCCATTCACTTCCCGTGCAACATAAACATCAAGGAGAGCCCCCAGGCGATTTCGTCGGGACTGCGTGCCGTCGCCTTTTGAAAAGGAGGAATAAAACAAAGGCAAACAAACAAGCCATTAAAAGACATCGGGCGGCATGGAGCAGCGGCCTCTGTGAAGTGTGAGGCCTCTCAAGCTTCATTATAACACCGCGGGACAGAGGCGGACAGTCAGGCGATGATGCATTCAGGGTCTCGTTAGCAGGCAGACAGGGCAAAGAACAGGCAGGCATCAGAGACTCGCGGGCTCATTACCACGTGGCACAGAGTCTTGCATGCGTTGAGTCTGCGTTAGCGACCGTCTCTTCGCATCAGTGCTGCATATCTGATCATCTTAAAATGATTCAATCTGTATGTGCTACCTGCAGGCCAAACTCAGCCTGGGCATATTGATTGATTCAAAGCAGAGCAACAGCACGCTGACCGGACGCCTGTGGTTAGTGCTTTCCTGTCAGAGATGTGCATCAGGAACCGAGAAAAATAAATAAATGATTAAACGCCTCTCCATTTCATAATGAGACACTGATAAAAGGAATCAGATCTGTTGGGGTGGGTGACACGCCGGACGTTGCTGATGATGTCTTGATCGATTTGCGCTGGGTATTTTTGGCCACTAGGTTTTACACCTAAAGAAATTAATAGAATTGTCAACAAATACAGTGTTGGTTAGTCAAGTCAGTGGCCAAGACAAAAAAGCTGTTTAATTCCACAATAAAGGTAGGGAGTGTTTTTTTTTTTTCAAAAACGCATTAGAAAACTTAGGTGGGCAAATTCCAAAACAAACTTGCCAAGCCAATCAGCAATAAGGGGCATGTCTACTCATTATGTGAGGAGAGAGTGCTCAGTGCACAGAATGGACATTAGCCAGGATAAGCGACAGAAAGATTGATGGAGGATAATAAAAAAAAACATCCGCATAACAAAAGAAGGCTTACAATAAGGACTCCTGAAAATATCGAATCTGCTATCCAGCACTGGAGAGAATTCAAGGTATGGGAAGGCCCCTGATTACTGTAGATGTCGAGGTTGCTTTGTTTAAAGCCCCATTCACACCAAGCACGATACCGATGAAGATATAGTTCTAAAAATTGTTCTCAATGTTAAAGAATAGCAGCGTCCACGTCACATCTTTAACAATAAAGAAACAATATCATTAAGGAATCATTTTCAGAACATTTTTTACAGCTGATGAACGATAGAACCACTGACAGCCAATCTGAATCAATCTTGTTATTACATGCTTGAGAATTTAAAGCAGCTGACATGCTTGAGCATAAAATAAACAAACAATATAGTTCGGTGGTGTGAATGTAAATATAGTTATCGTTATCTTTATAGTTATCATACTTGGTGTGAACAGGCCTTAACACCGCACTGCAACAGTTAGTCTGTCTACACTAGTTGCGCTGTAATATTGCTTTTGCTTTGTTTCACAGAACTAATAACCACTATGTGTCAGTACAAATAAAGACCACTTTTGTATTCATAATCCAACACATAACTAAGCCATTTCTGATTTATTAGCCACTACTATGAAATATATTAGATTTTTTTATTATATATAAAAAAGCCAGGAAACCATTTTCATTTTTCTTAATTAGAAAAAAATAACACACTGAGTTGAACATTTTAAAACAAAATACTGAAATTGTATTATAACTTGTAACATACTAGTCATCTTTGTTTTCTTGCGATGTCAGGGCATTCAGGGCATGGTGCTGAACATTTTTGTACTTAATGTTGAAATTATATGTTAATCTGTTCTCAAGATACAGCTTTTAGAACGAAATTCAAAATGGGTGACGCCCATGATGGCTCACTGACATGAAAAAATTGTATATGGTTGGATTTGGCATGATACACCGAATCTAAAGAGAGTTTTGTGATTTTTTGAAACAACCTTTGAGATGTTATAAGCAAAAATAGCCATTTTACGTATTACCTGACCACTAGGGGGCACTGAGCCGAAACACTGCAGGTAGCTTCAGGTTTTTTATAACAAACACCAAGTTTGGTGAGAATATGCCAAACCATCTCCTAGATATAGCCTCACATTAACTTTTACGCACTTTTCGTAGAATTCTTTCACATGTTATTCGAGAATGATTATTCGACTTGAATTCCATAACTTTTTGCCAGCATGGTCTCAGGATGATCTGGATCAATTTTTGTGACAATCAGTTCCTCGGCCTAGGATGAGTTCGAACAAGGTTTACGAATAATTGAGAATAGCGAAAAAACATAAAACTTTGCATAAGCCAAGGAATCAGAGGAAAAATGTTCCTTTAATGGCTTACGGTTCAAAATTTAGCTTAAACTTTTTGAATAGTTTGGACAATTGGTGGTGCTAGAGAGTTTGAGTTAAAGACTCCAAACTCAACAACTTTCCTGCAAGTGGTTCTATGGGCTACCAAAAGCTTGTGGCGGAACAGGAAGAAGAAGAATTTCCCTCTTACAACACCACTTTTCAATTCAGTCAATTTCCACTGAAATAAAATCAAGCCCTTGCCTGAACAGAAAAAACAGAAATATATCATTGCACATTTACATTATGAAAGCAAAATGACCCGCTAATTCCATTTCATATTGATTTTAAGCTAAATTATTAAAAACACATCTAATCTATTTTGTTCATGAGGTGTAGCCTTATGAATGCGAGACTCTAATGAAAGTTTTTATTCATTTGCGCCGTCGCATATAACGTTGCCTATTTGAAATCGACTGTTCTGACAGCACAAGAGTGACAACATCTCAGTCTCACCTCAGAATTTTGTTTCATACGGCTTCCATTTCCCAGATGCACCTCTCGCACAAACAAGCTGGGCTTTTAGCAAAAGGTTATTGATTTTGAAACCCCAAAATTAGATTTAGGCATTCTCTATGCGGGGAAAAAACAGGCCTGTATATTACATTTAAATGTGCGTGTGTGTATAGCATCGAGCCCAGGGAGGCTTTATATAATATCTAGACTCTTTCAGACCTCTAATTAGTGTCTCTCTCTCATCTAATGACACACGGTTCTGATAGAGGAAGCCACTCTGGGGCTTCTTTTGTCCTCAGGGATGTTATGATCTGCTAATTAACTAATGGCCTCAAATTCAGCATCATTCATCATCAGCAAATCGCTAACGGTTTCTGAAAGAGATAGAGAGCTTTTAAACAGGTACTTCTGTAAGAAATGGAATAGAGGTGTTTGTAACGGCACCGCAGGAATAGATTTTATACACCTGCCTGAGGATGTTTCTCAAAGAAGAGAGCTGAGCACTAATAGGGATTATTCCCTGCACTGTCTGAAGTGTTTATGAGAAACCTTGTGGGCCAAATATGGTTAAAGGTGAGGTAAGCAATATTTTCTATGCTCCTATCGGTGCTCCTAATACGCAAGAGACATTTATAAGGAAGACATCACTATGCGGAATTATTTTGTAAACACTGCAGCAACATTGACTCAGTTAATGTATTTAATAGCATTTTGTAAAACAGTCATTATTACTATTATTTCTATGTTTTGAAAAACTAGTCATATATTCATCAGGGTCATGTGATCTCAAAAATGGCAGACCCATTCTATCTAAAATAAACCAGGCTCCTATGACTGGATTTTAATATCTTCTGAGTGTTTCCATTCATTTTTTTCGAAGTAAACTTTATTGAAAGCCTCAAAAATAGGAAGTACATTTAAATTTTTAAATCGCCGCCTTGTTCGTAAGGATTAGACGATTAGGATTTCCAGTTATTTAAAAGTTCCCAGTAAACTTGCACTGTGTTTTATTAATAAATAGCTTTCACTAATCAACGATTTTCAAAGATAATCTATATTTTAGGATGAAAGAAAGGCAGTCTTTGTGTTGCTATGTAAGGTTGCATTTGTTCCACAAACAGTTAGGTTTATCCCGTAATTACCAGATTAGTGGAGGGTTTGTTTTAATATTAACGACAGCCACAAAAAATGTAAAAAGAATAATTAGAAAAGCCAAGTTTAATGTATGACCGCTGAGTATAAAATGCATAATGCATAACAAGATTTTGCGTGGAGGTAAAAAAAAAAAAAAAAAGAAAAGTATCACAAAAACATTCACCTCTGCAGATGAACAAACTCAGTGCAGCTCTCTGAAACATCATTAGAGGAAGCAACCTGGGGTGTTTAGACTTTCATCATCAGAAATGATCATGAGGTGCCCCAGCAGAGGTTGATCAGATCTCTGCTTGTCTTGATGGCATGGTGCCACCGGCTATGAATCACACCTACAGTTTCCTTTCAACCACCAGCAATGCAAGTCACCTGTGAACTCCTTGCCTTATCGCCTGCAAGTTGGTCTTGTAAACTGAAGGACTATTTCCTTATATTTTATAATGTCACATTAAAGTCAGGTTGAACAGGAAGCAGTTTGCAGTGTGACATACATTTTAAGGGAGATGAGAGTGAGCTTGCAGGGGCTTATCGTTGCCTTCACCTCTTAATGAGACCAAAACAGATGTGCATCTGGACTAACAAATATAAATCTATCAAAATAGATGGCTGAAAAATTCTAAATGCTTAATTGCATATTCAAGCCTGTAGATTGTAGAAATAATTGCATACATTTGTAGTCAGAAGGATTAATTAGGTATCTTTATTTCAATACCAGCATCCAAGGCAGTATTTATAGCAAAAAATAAATACTGAGTTGGAATAACATAAGAGTGACGTAAACATCAATTAAAAACCAAGCAAACACAAAAATACATCAGTTATAATGATTCAAAATCTGTTAAATTAACATATAAGAAAATAAAAAGTCAAAAACTTTACTAATCAAAGTCCCTGAGTGAGCATACTGCATAAAAAGGTTTCTTCTTGCAGTAAATTGTTAATTATTAAAATTATGTTTAAACATGTATTTATTTATTTATACTTTTCATTTTATATACATTACACTGTATCGTCTAGGTTTTGACATCAAAGATCTGGTGGAAACAAGTCAAATCCATACAATATGGACAAGATTTACCATAATCCATTTGTTGCAATGCTGTCGCAACACGACCGCTGATTTATATGAAAAACTAAATGACTGGGTAAAACAATGACCAGAATAAAGTTTATCTTAATGTGCTTGAATGATTTCCAAATTTACCTGCACATCAGGTGGACTTAGCATGGTACAATTTCACAATCCTTTATATGGAATATATACTTAAAAACTGCTTTCCAGTCAGTGTTTTAGAATCACGACTGATGTTTTTTGTTATAGTATCAACGAAGCGTTTCTAATTCTGGATGCATTTACACCAGCCTCTTACTTAAAACTAATTGGTTTAAAATGAAGTCAGTGATGCCTTCAAAAGAAAACAAATTAATGATTTCAACAGAAAGAGCTCTTTAGAAAGTTGGACTATTTCATGGATATTTCGTGCTGTTTTCGCTACCTTTTCTAAGCTGTTATTTTTAGTGTCTTATTTGTAGAATGTGAGTCAGTGGGGAAGACGGCCTCAGGCTAGCGTTTGGGCGATGGTGTCCTGGTGACAGACCCCTCTCTCCTGTGGAATGAAGCTTGTCAGAAGACATCAGTGTGATTTTCCTCAAGAGAACATACTGGCCCAATCTGCATCACTAGCTGGGGTGGATGGCTGCTGACTGTGTCTCGAATCGTACAAGTTAGGAAAATCATTATTACATTTATTAACACGCAATTCCAGAGTCTGATGTTTTTAATCTAATATGTGCCCAGGTCCTTTCCACAAGATCGTCTTCAAAGTGTCTACAGGCAGACGCCCACACCGTAGGAACAAGGCTCTCTGAACTACAATCTAATTTACATGTGAATTCCAGGACAGACTCTTTGTGTGCATGTGTGTAGAAGTGTGTGTGTCTGTATGTTCCACAGGGTCTATAAATGTGGTCTGGACTGAATTGGCTAATTAGACACAGTGGAATATGAAGAGGGATGGTGATTTGAGCATGCAGCTGAAGTCTCCAGGGCAGCAGCTCTGTGTTTGTGTTGTTCCGGGGAGATAAATGCCTTCTCGCCGTCCATGTGTACTGTTCTTCAAAACCCCTGATGAATGATCTTCCCTGTGCCATCTGAACATGTGCATTCGTTCTAAACACAGTTGGAAACAGATCCACCGATCCCCTACGCAAAAGCCACCCTTGCGGATGAACATGCTCATGGGCAAACAAGCTTTGATACTAATGAACAGCGAGTAAATCAACTGGCTTATTAATACCCCGCGATTATGCGGCTCTATCAAGCTACAGTCGTCTTATATAATATATAAGGTTATACTGATTTATTAGCCATGCAATAAGTGGGTTGATTCTACACTCAGTTGGTCATTATTGCTAAATAAAATCCTTCGAGGTAAAACGAAACCCCTGCATTTCTTACATCTAGGTCATAATCACACTGTCAGGCTTTTTGCTGTAATGATTGACCTCAGCTTACAAGGAGTCGCTCTCTATTTAATGGCACTCTCGACATCAATCTGCAAAGCAGCCTAAATTAATTTGACAATAATTGAATTATCATAAAGCTTTTAATAATGCAAGTGGAAAGCTATCTAGATAGACAGATAAATCAGACAACGGAGGTTTGTGAATTTGTGCATTTTTAGCCTTCCAAAGATATCTCAGAATATGACATCACATTTCAGCACTGCTGAAACTAAATATCACTTAATATCTCATATTCCTTTACTTTCGTGCACAACACTGTGAATACATAGCCTACCCGCAGACTTCAGCTCACCTGAGACTAAATAGATTTTATGTTAAACTTTTTCCACACACAAAAAAAGTGTATCTTCTCTATTGACATGTTCATTCAGTCTGGTAAATAAAAAAGATTCGGCTGAAATTGTTGAAGTGCATTCGATTTTCAAGATTTCTCAGCAAAATCTAAATAGCTGGCTTGTCCTATAATTGTGCAGTTATGGGTCGATCGTTGATCTGTCGTTAAAGTGTCAAACAAACCAGAACACTGACGAGCTAATGTGTCAAGCTGGCACATAATGTGGAAGCATGTGTCTTGCTTCACTGTAATAAGGAACAGATGTATATAATGCAACAGCAGGTGCAGTTAATGGTTCTTTTCCACCCCAGGACTCCACGTAATATCAAAAGTTCCTAAAGCAAGGGGTAATCAATCTTTTCTTATCATTGTGCCTCTTATTTCATGTGAAGTAGAGCCCCATTGACACTATATCTTTTTGACAGTATCTTTGTAAAATGTACTACTTGATGAGGGATCTTTAACTATGACCACAGCAAAGCCATTCTAAAATGCTTTAAATCAAGCATTCCCTCACAAAGACGTTATCTTATTACAGTGTTAATTGCTTCATGTCACAGAATAGCTTTTCCCTGGAATAGATATGACAAATAAATAAATAATCCCAGTGGGTAGTCTTTAGCGTGTACGGTCGCATTAAGCATTGTCAATAGATCTGCCCCTAAGCTTATCCTATTTCGTATTCAATATTTACCCATATGCTAACAGCTCTGGTTACCCTTCCTGACCCTGTTTGTGGTTAATGCATGACCTTAGCATGCTACAGTTTGTCCAGTCATTAACCTTCATGTGAGTATTGGATGCAGTGGGAATCAGATCCATAAAACAGGAGGTACAGATGGGTTTCCAGATGGAGGGCTGAACAGCAGAGAATCAGCTTCCATTTTACAGTGTCATTTAGAAGATTAGACGCACCTTTCAGCAGTGAATGTCCCTCAGTATTTATCCGAACGGAATTTTTATTGGATACATAGGTGACGTGGCATCGGCTAATTAAAATGTCTCTTTAGCCAATAATATTTGGATTTCAATATCATCATTTTCTGCTGCTGTGAATCTCAGAGCGGCCCACATGGGGCCTTCAGTAAAACAGATGGACCTCTTTATCGGATGCTGAATTGACCAATTTGTTAATGAGCCCTTAAACCCATGTTGTTAAATATTTTAGAGCAAAGTGGTATAATTCAGACTAGTAATGAGCGGAGCGGAGTTATTAAAGGGACAGCTTTATCCAGACCAACAAAAATCAAAGAAAAGGTTTAGAAGGTTATATAGTCATGTTTTTAAATACAATTTAGTTAAAAAAAACTGTTGTTGATATTTTTCATTTTCAGAGTGGTAATCAATGTTCTTGAAACAGTTCAGGAAAGGTCTTAAAGGGATAGTTTACCCAAAAAAAAAATGTAATTGTGTCATACACACACACACACACACACCATGGTTTGTCTCATTCCTGAATACATGGTTCTGATTGGTTCGCAGGTATGCATTAAAACTAGGGTGACCAGGTGTCCCGTTCTTCCTGGGACAGTCCCATGTTTCAGCTCTGTTTTTAGTGTCCTGACTTATTTTAAAGAAAAAAAAAAAAAAAAAAAACGTTTTGTTTAGCATTTTAAAATTTCTTAACAACTGGTTGATCAGATCAAGTAGTAGAACTGTTCTGTCACACGAAGACAGCCTAATCATTGGTAACTAAGCTTATCGTAGAACAAACATCCATTCCCAATTTGTTATTGATTAACTTACAGTTATGGCGCTTTTCCACTGCGTGGTACGACTCGGCACGGCATGGCTCGTTACGGCTCAGTTCGGCTCGGTTTGCGCTTCCACTGCAGTTTAGTACCGCTTTAGAGTGGGCGGGATTATTCACTTGTCGTTA
>JAUCMT010015837.1:0-20835 GCA_032357475.1 Enteromius thamalakanensis | reverse complement strand
TTTTCATCTGAGACAGCTCAAACATGCAATTTAGTCTGGGACTAGCTTAAGCCTTGTCTGTGAAACTGGGGGTATATGTCCTAATTGAACTGTGGCCTAATTTTGGTTTTGGCTAAGCCCTGTCTGTGTATTTCATGTTTAATTTTTATCAAATCAATAGGAAGCGAACTACAGCTGTACCGAATAAGCCCTGCTTAAGGGATATATCTAATATTATAGTTTCATCACAATTATCTCGTGTGTGCATGTCATATGGGTTGGTTTCCATGGTAAGGGCGGTCTATAGGGAGTCGGTTGTTACCCAATAGTGTTCCTCCTAACACACTAACCAACCAACCTCCGGGAGGCTGGGTTTAATGCTGTGTGTCCAAGATGGCGGTTATCTCCATTGAAAGGTAAAACAAAGACTTTAAGCAATCATATAAATTGGTCGTTGCGGCTTTTTGAGAAATTCCTGTATTAATTTCAAGTTAACCGACGGACAGCTCGTGAGAGAGTTGAGCTGTAACCTTAAATCTGCGGCAGGTGTTGAACTAAGAAGCTAACAGTAGATATACGCGGCTGAGCCATCGCTGGCCTTATGACGAGTCATCCTTTAATTTAAGACATTGATGTCTTTATACAGCTTTATGGTTGATATAAACCGTACACACGAGTGTTTTTTATATGATTATTTGCTCATGCGTTGCAGCCTTTTCCATGTTATCCTGCCGTTGATATGTTGTTTTTTTTAAACTGAGATTGAGATTGTAACGATTGTATCTGATTGATTGGCGTGCAGTGCTAGATAAAATCTGAAGCGTTGACACATTATTTTATCAAGCATGTAGTTCATGCTATAATAAACTGGTATATTTAATTAACGTGAAGTTAAGCTATATGAAGAAAATATTATACAAGAATACATTCATTGAGAAAAAACAGCTTTGCCGTTATTTTTCATGCATGTAATGCATCCCAGCTGCTTTTTTAAAATAAATGGCATCAGGTTATGTCACGTGCAAGGTGTTAAACTTTATCTTTTTAAATATAAAAAAGGTAGCTCACTATGCTAGTATTAAAAGCTTACTTTTTAAATATAAAAAGGTAGCGCACTATGCTAGTATAAAAAAAGTTCACTTTGCATACACTTTCTGCCAGGTCCTGTGAATGGACTTTGATCTCCTTTGGGTAATAGCTTTATTGTCCTATCGTTTTTCGGCTGTGGTGTTTATTGCTCTGGTCGCACATCTACTTTCAGTGAAGAGGAAAATAAATAAGGAAGTGAACACAGCAGAGACTCTAGTTACTCCACCCTGCCTATTTTAACTCAAACCTTTTCCTCTTGTGTTTTTTTTTGTAGGATGGGGCTGCTGTCTGTGGTCTGTGTGTCTCTGTTTTTCAGCAGCGCCTTTGCTGTGGATCGGGGAAACTTTAAAACCTGCGATCAGAGTGCTTTCTGCAAGTATGTCAGAGTTAAGCTGTTAATCACTACGTTATAGATGAGCTCTGCAGTGTGCAGCTAGGATTGCACGTTAAAAGTCCTGTGAAACATGACACCGTTATTATTGTATTATTAAATGTAAAAATGAACGTTATCCACCGTATACAATTGTTTTGGTAGTTTAGACATGTATCTTCAAAGGCTGCAGTGATGCAATGATTGTCTGTTTGTCCATAGACGTCAGCGGGCGCTCAAACCGGGTCAGTCCCCATATCGAGCTCTTCTAGAAACCTTGGAGCTTAGTGACTCCCGACTGACCCTCCAGCTCATCAATGACAACAACAAGGTCCGTTTCATGCTTTCCTTTTGCTAATACTTCTGAAAACAGTATTTTTTGGAATCACTTTGTTTAAAGACCTGCAGAATTTCTTGGTATTCAGGGGTTTATCTGGTCCCATTTAAGACCTTTTTTTGTCCTGATTTGGATGATTCTCTACTGCATCTTTGCAGGTGCACTTGCTGTTGGAGTTGTACAGACTGCAGGGGAATATGACTCGGGTGAAAATAAATGAGTTGAAACCTCTGAAGCCGCGCTTTGAGGTGCCAGACGTGCTCATAGCAGAGCCTCCTACTGAGCCGTGAGTGTCTCTCTGATCTGAGTGCACAATGACATTCAGAGAACAGTTGAACACATGCATGATTTATTGTGTTCCTCTGAGTAACCTCGGCTCGTTTCTGCTGCTTCTTTATCCCTTGTCTCGGTTTCTCTTTCTGTATCTCTCTTTCTCCAGTCTCTCAGTGTTGTCCAAGGATGATAATGGCGTTGTGTTGTCTCTGGGAGCAGAGAGCCAGAGGTTGATTGTTAGCGCCCGTCCATTTAGGCTGGACATCATGGAAGGGCCAGAGGTTCTGCTATCCCTCAACTCTCGTGGCCTGCTGGCTTTTGAGCACCTGCGTCTTCGCAAGGACACGTAAGTATTGAGTTATTCGCTGCTAAAATGGGCTTTATTTGTAAGCTGAGAAGAATTACCTTTCAAAAGTTTAGATCAGTAGGATTTTTGTTTGTACTTTTTTGCATGACTGCATTTATTTAATAACAAAATAAAGAAAATGCTATTACTCTTGTAATAGTTTACTATGTGCCACTGAAAATTTGAGGAAAGGCTGCTGAAACTAAGTATGAAAATAACTAATTTTTATTGACTCAAAATTTTGAATGTTAGTATGGTTGATGATAATGCTTTTACAACAGGGATTTAAAAGGATAGTTTACCCCAAAAGTGGTCTACAACATGTGTTTAGGTTAAAATTATTCCCTGTTTTCTCCCATAAGCAGGAGGAGAGGAGATTTTGAAAATGTCAGTGATGAATGCAAACCATTTACTACCTAAAGCCTTATTATTGTTATTCTGTCTTTTGTGTGTGTGTTGAAAGGCAAGCAAAACCTGATGGTGCTGAGGTTAAAGAGGGTGTAGATGGAGATCAGCAGCAAGACGAAGGCGAGAAGGTTAGTAGCTGTTTTGTGCATTGATGGGTGTGCTTAGGTAAATAATACTACAACCTGATTGTGTCATCTTGCCACGTCTTCAGTTTAAACCAATATGTCCGGTTGCTGTACCGGATCTGGTTTAGCAGCTTTATGTAGCGGTTATGTAACACTGATATGTGTGAAAATACTATAGTAACTGAAGAAGTGTGACCTGATAATTATCACACTGAGAACTGAAAATAAGGAATAAAAGTTGATTTCCCCCATAATAGAATGAGGATGGAGAGAGTGATAAAGAGGAAGATGGTCTGTGGGAAGAAACGTTTAAATCTCATACGGACACCAAACCCAATGGTATGTTTCTACGTCAGTTTCATTTCCATGAAATCACTTGACAAGTGCCGTTTTTAAATTGGTGTTCACACATTTTCTATTAACACAGAAAACATCTTGAAGGGTTTATTCCTATTCCTATTAAGAACCTGTGTGTTGTTATATTCAATAAATTTAATATTTCTGGGTTTTCCAGAAGAAAAAGACTATTTGATCACAAATACAGTTAAACACAAATTAAGAAATATTTGTAATATATTTTTTAAATGCAATTTCTTTGTGAGATGGAATATTTATATTGCATTATTTTCTTTAGGCCCCACATCGATAAGTTTAGACTTCTCCTTGCCTGGCGTAGAACATGTTTATGGTATTCCAGAGCATGCTGATGACCTAAAACTGAAAACTACAGAGTGAGTATACATCTGAATACCCAGAAAGCTAAATACACCTCCCTTAAAATGGGTAAGCAATGTTGTTGTTGTTTTTTCTTTTGTTCTAGTGGTGGTGATCCATACAGGCTGTATAACCTAGATGTGTTTCAATATGAGCTCTATAACCCTATGGCATTATATGGATCCATACCTGTCATGCTAGCTCATAACACCCAGAGGACTATGGGTATTTTCTGGCTCAATGCAGCTGAGACCTGGGTAGACATCAGTTCTAATACAGCAGGAAAGGTAAGGGCTCACTAGGATTCTACGTATTATAATCCGTTGTGTATTTTAGAACTGTAACCCATAACTAACTGCTGTCTTTTTTCAGACTGTCTTTGGTAAGATGCTGGACTTCGTTCAAGGTTCAAGTGAGAAGCCACAGACTGATGTCCGTTGGATTTCTGAGAGTGGTATCATTGATGTCTTCATCATGCTTGGGCCCAAACCAACAGATGTCTTCTCACAATACGCCTCTCTCACAGGTAAATGCCAACTATGTCCTCAAAACTACACTAAACCGTCTTCAGACTTGTGTCAGAAATATTGCATTTTTTCCCCACTTTTTTTTTCTAGGCACCCAGTCTTTCCCGCCTCTCGCCAGTCTGGGCTATCACCAGTGCCGCTGGAATTATAATGACCAGGATGATGTCAAGTCAGTGGACCAAGGCATGGACCAGCATGACATCCCTTATGATTTCATATGGCTTGATATTGAGCATGCAGATGGCAAGCGCTATTTCACCTGGGATCCCCATAAGTTCTCTCAGCCTAAAGAGATGCTTCAGGGCCTAATGGACAAGAGACGCAAGGTCAGCCACAGTCGTAGAAATACACTATGGTATTGTTTTCTTCTAAACATTCCATAAGGATTCTTTTCTGATGATAATCTTGTTTTAAACAGATGGTGGCTATAGTAGACCCACACATCAAGGTTGATAGTGGCTACAAAATCCACAACGAGATTACTTCTAAAGACTTCTATGTTAAGAACAAAGATGGCAGGAATTATGAAGGCTGGTGCTGGCCAGGTATGAAGTCTGTTGTAGATGTGCTGCTCAATTGTTTATTTTTTATTAGTTTTTAGTTGAATAGAATTCTTCTGTACTCTCATGTTTGATCAATCTAATGTGTACTTGTTGAGTAGAAGTATTAATATCTTTTTAAACGACTGACCCAAATATATTAAATGATTTCACTTAATAAAAAAAGTGGTGTTTGTGTAAAGATGCTTGTTACATGTATTGTGGTTTAAATGCATCTTTGGTCTTTTTACAGGAAACTCTGGTTACCCAGATTTTACAAAACCAGAAATGCGGGCCTGGTGGGCCAGTATGTTCGCCTATGACCAGTATGAGGTAAAAAGCTTCTGTTCTCAATCTTGGCATAGTGTAAGCCCTAAACTAGGAAAAGCAATCTCAAAAACTTTTACATCATCGTGCACTTGACCAAAATGCGTGTTAACTTGATTGATTTCCTTCTAGTATTCTAGTAGTTGCAAATAAGTTATAGAAGCAGATGTTGTAGCTGTACCTCTGTTTTTCCCCACTTCTAGCCCAGGCAGGATGTGGTGATGCTTTTATGTCTTGTGCTGCATTTCCCTTCTACGTATAACTGTTTCAAAAGAGTGCACCGTGCTTACAAAATACGATTTCAAGAATGGGTTCAAAGTACACCAGAATGCATAAGGACATTGTCTTATTGGTTAGGATAAGAGTGTTAAAATCTGAAAATGGCCAAACAAATCCTGTTGTCATAACTTTACATGTTGCCTCATGTTTTAGGGTTCGATGGAGAATCTCTTTACTTGGAATGACATGAACGAACCGTCTGTGTTTAATGGGCCTGAGGTCACCATGCACAAAGATGCACTGCATGGAAATTGGGAGCACAGAGACGTTCACAATATCTATGGACTTTATGTGGTGAGGAACTGATATACATTTTATAACCAACAGAAGAGAGGGGACAAACATCAATGACATTATTACAATTATTTTATACTATACTATATACATTAAGTATTCATCCAAATTAAATGTTACTCTCATCTTTTCCCTTGATTTTTCTGTTTGTTTTTTTGCAGCAAATGGCCACAGCCGAAGGTCAGACTCAGCGATCTGGTGGAGTCGAAAGGCCTTTTGTGCTCACCAGAGCCTTTTTTGCTGGTTCTCAGAGATACGGTGAGTTCATGTGGTTGTTTTTGCAAATCAAAGTTTAAGAGATCATTTTATTATACATATTGTGAGACATTTGGGTTTGTATGTTTTCCTCAGGTGCTGTTTGGACTGGTGATAATGCAGCTGAGTGGGACCATCTCAAGATTTCTATTCCCATGTGTCTCAGTCTTGGGCTTGTGGGTGTCTCGTTTTGTGGAGGTCAGTCATTATCTGTGTACTACGACCAAACAAACTTTTTTCCTTTGCCGATTTTGAGAGAAATAATGTATTTTAAAATAAATCTTGTGGTTTTATTTGTAGCTTATTAGAAAAAATAAAAGAAATATTCAATACCAAAGGCAATAGGCAGAGGTTATGTATAATTTGAATGGTCTACTATATGAATGGCATAGTGCATTATCTGCCTGTATTTTGCAATCATTGTCCTAATTTCTTTCTTTTCTTGCATACAGCTGATGTCGGTGGCTTTTTTAAGAATCCCAGCACCGAGCTTCTGGTTCGCTGGTATCAGACGGGTGCGTATCAGCCTTTCTTCCGTGCTCATGCTCATCTAGACACCACGCGCAGGGAACCCTGGCTGTTTGGCCCAGAGAACACGGCACTCATCCGGGAGGTTATCCGCCAGCGTTATGCTCTTTTGCCATACTGGTACCAGCTGTTCTACCAAGCACATAAGACCGGAATGCCTGTCATGAGGTGAGCGCAGTCCCTTGTGAATGTTTTGTGATAATATAATGTCTTATGATATTGTTCATTATTCATGCAGACTAAATTGTTTGTGTATTAACACGTACTGCTTAATTTTACATGAGTGCACTACTTCTTTTCTGTCGTGTCGCAGACCTCTTTGGGTTGAGTATCCCAAGGACACCGTAACTTTCACCATTGATGATGAATTCCTTATTGGTGAGAAATGGGGGGAAAATCTTTTGTCTAATATCAAGTCTAGAGTCAGTCAGTCTGTAATCTATAATGTATTCTGATTTTTGTTGTTTAGGCAGGGATTTGTTGGTTCACCCAGTCACCGAAGAAGGGTCTTGTGGAGTTACAGCCTATCTGCCTGGAGCTGGAGAGGTGATACTGTTGACTTAAATACTTTAGAAGATTCTAGCTAGAATGAGTACATTTATCCCAGTAATATTTTCTACCAACAGCTGTGTTGTTCTAGGACATAAAAAGCTTAAAAATGTTTGATTTTGGCCATGTCAAAAATATACTTGATGTGAAAATGAATGTGTATCACATGTTGCATGTTATATTAGACTAACTCATACTTCACACTGTTGCCTTCTTCTATTATTAGGTTTGGTATGATGTCCACACCTTTCAAAAACACAATGGGGCACAGAATCTCTACATCCCAGTCACTCTAAGCTCTGTAAACGTCTCTCCTTTTTTTTAGATTTTAAGTTTTTTTTAAGTTTTATTATTTCAATTTATTTATTGATTTAAATTCTTTTTTAAGGTCCCGGTGTTCCAGCGTGGCGGCTCTATCATCCCTCGGAAGGACAGAGTTCGAAGGTCTTCTGCCTGTATGGAAAATGACCCATACACCTTGTATGTGGCCCTTAGCCCTAAGGTAAAAAAAACTTTTAGCTTTTTCTGCTTACTAATACAACAAATGGTAGATTTTAAATGAATTGGGGGGTTGTAGGAGTTTAGAGAAATTGTAGGAGTAATTTATCTTTTCTTCTTTTTTTCCCCACACTTTTTAGAAATTTGCTGAAGGCGAGCTCTACATTGATGATGGCCATAGTTTTAACTATGGTACAAAGAAAGAATTTATCCACCGGAGCCTCACTTTTGCCAAAAATGCTCTCACCTCCAGGTATATCTATTAATGTGTCCTTTACTTATGTTTCATTGTCCAGACTTTTTTTTTTTTTTTATTAAATTTTGTAAAAGCAGTTTTGATTTACTTTTATACTTTCCTTCATCTCAGAAACCTTTGTCCAGACTGTAATTTCGTAACCTCATCTTGGATTGAAAAAGTTCTTATTTTGGGCACCAGCAAGCCAAGCAAGGTTCTTCTTAAAATGGATGGTAAGAATTTGTGTTCTGCTAAACATTGCAATTTCGGATAATAATGTCTTGTGTTACAACAAAACTGACCTGTGTGATATTGTATGGCTTGCTAATCTTCTCATGATATCTCAAACAGGCAAAGAAATCCCTGTGGACTTTGAGTTTGACACTTCCATGTCGGTGCTAACCCTCCGTAAACCTGGGATGAATGCTGGGGCCGACTGGACCCTGTTGCTGCAGTAGCTGACTGGATCTCTACAGCGGCCAGACCAGATGAAACGAGATCAAAAAAAAAAAAAAAATCACTTGAGAAATTCATCAGCTGAAAATTTCACTCTTAATTCATAAACACATCGAGCACTTACAAATTCAACAATTCAGAAGCGAAGTGGTGCAGTGGGTCAGAGATATTTCTCAGCGCTAAAAAGAAATGGATCCAACTGGCAGGGTCAAACAGTAAATGCTTTCCATTTTAAATGTAGTTATGTCATTGAAAAGTCAAAAGCTTTGTTTTTAATTTTGTGTAGTGAAAAGTAGTATTAAAGATTAACTGAATCATGCAGTGGATTTAAATCATTTCAGGGCAGCAGATAAGAGTGTTAGTTGTATTTAAACCCTAAGAGTACCGTGAAAACGCAGTCATTACTGACGTGAATTGGTCTTTAACAAATAGATTGGTTCCTTTGAAATTAGACAACACAACCGGTTCAAAAATTGAAGGCTCTAAAAATGTTTAGCTCTAAGCACATGAGGGGTTCTAGAGTTCAGGTCTTCACTGGAGACTACTAATAAGCTCTATTTGCTTGGGGTAGTTAATTTGATATGGGATCTTGGGTTTGGATTGTTTTACAGTGTAGTAACCCACTAAATATGTGAGTATTGTCTTTTTGCTTATATTTTTTAGTTTTCTAGAGCACTTGAATATGCTGTTTTGGGGTGGTAGGGGGATTTGTTTTAAGCCAGCGACGCAGAAGGAACAGTCAGGCACTTATAATTATTCCAGTCTTATCTACTGAGATGGGCAAGATGATTTGTGAAATTATTTTTGATCATCACTATAAAATTATTAATTTCTTGTGAAAATGACTGAAGTAACGGTCTCACGAAAGAGAGCTTTGTGTACATTCCCGTTTGACCATCATGCACTACTGCTCTGATTTTTCCACTTTGTTTCATTCCATTATTTTGAGGGTGACCCTAAAAGCTCTGAAAATTGGAGGCGAAACGTAATGTCTACTGTGATAAATGAGTGTTCAAATGAGATGGTAATAAAATTATTGTACATTCCCAACTGCATTAGTTAGTTTTGTCTCGTCTGTATGACAGCACAGTCATGGAAAATAATAAACGTAACGTTACTTTTTGATTTCTGTCACTACACCATTTTATGAGAGTTTCTTATTCCGTTTAACATTAAGTTAACATATTTAAAATGTAATTTCCACTCAGCAGCGGTGAAATGCTATCGACACTCTACTGCGACAGTAGCGCAGGGGTCGCATATTATGTGCGTCATTTGTTGTGTGTGGTCAATAATGGCGGCGGAAGGTGCAGAGGACCTGGGCAACAACGGGGAACACACAGACCCTTCAGGTTTCCTTTTAAAAGATACTTAATAAAATACCCAGTATTTAAGCCTGTGTGAATAGTTCGTCGTATTCATCAGTTTATGCATCGTTTATTACACGAGCGCGTCTTCATAAAATACCCAGCGATCTAAATAACCATTAATTCAAACTTGAGCATTTATGTGTGTAATTTATGAATAAATAATACGAAGATTACATTGTAGACTAGCCATCATAATTTAAAATAAATTAATCAAATTTGTATATGTAACAGTTTGTGTCCAGTAAGATTATTATAGCGATTTGTTAACTATATTACATCATAACCTAATTCATTACAGTGAATTCAACTGCAGTAAATGTAATCAAATACATCGCTTTCAGTGACAGAGCTTTATGAGCCTAGTGAGGTTGCAGACTTTCCCAAGCCAGATATTAAGGGTTCAGATGGAGGAGAAACTGGCGTCCCAACAGCATCCTACACAGTGGAAGCAGAAGAGGAGGAAGAGGGAGAGATGCCTGCCGACTTCCAGAGACTTTGGAAACGTACCAGCGATAATCCTCAAGATTTCAACAGCTGGACTGACCTCCTGCAGTATTGTGAACAAGAGGTGAATGTGTTGTAAACAGGTAGTGTTTCTTTATTGAGGCGACACTAAAATGTTAGTTGGTTTTACATTTTTCATTATTTATTGCAGGGCCACATGAGAGCTTGCCGTCAAGCCCTAAATGCGTTTCTGCTGAGGTATCCTCTGTGTTACGGTTACTGGAAAAAGTTTGCAGATCTTGAGAGACGGGCTGGTCACATAAATAAGGCTGAAGAGGTGAGAACATACATAGATGGACATTTCAGTCAAATACAAGAGAACAGGAACAATCCCAAAACATACATTTACTTGGCATACTATTGTATTCACTTTTCTTATAATATTTAAAATGGATTTGAACATAATATGGCAGTGGAGCTGTGAAGCTGTATTTGGTTTCTTTGACAGGTGTGTGAACGAGGTTTGAAGGCATTCCCTCTCAGTGTTGATCTCTGGATCCACTACATCAACCTGCTGTTGGGAACACTCAACATGAACCTGCCTGAGTCCACACAGCGCATCCGCAGGTACCACTGACTAACTTCTAGCCTTTTCTGTTTCTTCCTGGAAGTAGCAGATTTTGTCTGAAAGTGAGTTGGCACTGATGTCAAGTGAAGAGCATGAGAGACGTGATGATAGTAAATAGGAGGAGGTTGTTGAGGAACATTAGTAGCGTCTTTGTCAAAGCTCTTTCTGACCAAAAGCAAAGTCAGCAGGTTGTTTTTACAACAAGCAAAAAGGAAATTAAAGTTAAATGCTATTTAGTATCTTAAAGGGAATAGTTCACCTGAAAATTAAAATTCTGTTATTAAATAAACCCTTATGTTGCTCCAAACCTACAAGACCTTCATTCATCTTTGGAAGACCAGTTAAGATATTTCTGACGAAATCCAAGAGCTTTTTGACCCTCCATAAACAGCAAGTATCCAATCACGACCCAGAAAGGTAGAATTGTTGAATAAGGTTGCGCACAAAAAGTATTCTCATAGCTTTATAAAATTATAATTGATGTCACACCACTGATGGTGTGATGGATTATTTTAACAAAGTTCTCATATCTTGCTGTATATAGAGGGTCTGAGAGCTCCCTGATTTAGTCAAAAATGTCTGAATTTGTTTTCTGAACATAAACAGGGGTTTTGTAGGTTTTTAGATGACTTGAGTAATGACAGAATAAACATTTTTGGGTAAACTATCCCTTTAATGCTTTTAACATGCAGCTATTCTTCTTAACAGTTTAAGCAAATATGAACAATTAAGGCTGCAATACTCTGAATAAGTTTTACTCCAATTATTGCTCTCATTATTAGATTCTACAAGTTAACACTACTTAGTGTTTTTCAGGCTATGAATTTGTCCTGTCAGAGGATATCAAACATGATTGATATTTTATATAAATTTTACAATGCACTTTGTTTTCATTTATCATGCATCTCCTGGCAATGAAGTACTTGTTTCTGCATTAGTTTGTTGTGTTTAGAATAATAATTAGAATGTCTTTATTGTTACTGTACATATATAAAATGTACATTATATACAGTACATGTACGATGAGATTAAGAGCATCTTCCTATTCAGTGCAGACATGTAAGAAGTATATTTACAGTACAATAACAATAAATAGGTCACGGTAGATTACAATAGGTAACAAAAAAATAGTGTAGATAGGAGATGAGGAAGGTATGATGAGATGGGGATAAAAAACAGATCTGAACAACCTAAAGGTGTGGTAGTCTGTTAACCTCAGTAATTTAGCTTTGTTTTTTACAAGTTGGCAAGTATGCCTCGTGTTTCGTTAAAACTTATCTAAAGGAAACTGATCTTTTTTTATCTTTATTGTGATGTATATCCAAGTCAAATTGCATCATAAAAGCATTTTGATTACATGGTAATTTTAAACATGATTCTTCACAGCAATAAAACATTTATAACATGAAAAGAAATGTCCTGTCCTCTTCTCAGTGTGTTTGAGGAGGCAGTTGCAGCCGCTGGATGGGACTTCCATTCAGACAGGCTGTGGGATCTGTACGCTGAGTGGGAGAAGGAGCAGGGCAACCTGAATCTCATGACTGGCGTCTACGACCGAGTACTGAGGGTCCCCACACAGCTTTACAACGCGCATTATGAAAAGTACGCTATGCTCATAGATCATATGTTAAAAGTGTTAACACAATTTTTTTCCGCACAACTCCTCAGATTTGAGGCACATAATCCACACAGCACTCACACACGCATGGATTTGTGAGAATTTGTTACCATTTCTTCTCACGCTCATATTCTGTGATCTCTTTCCCCCTTTATATTTAGATGCAGCTGAATGCATCAACAAAAGCCTAATTGGTAAACTGTCAAACACCTGCAGTTAAACACATCAAATCCAGATCACCAAAATATCACAAAAATTCTTTTGCTTTCAGAGTCCATAAAAATCATGATGACACTTACGTTGAACAAGGCTGATATTCTCTGAATTTCTGTCTCTCCTCTCAGACTGAAAACTCACCTAACCGCCCACCCACCTCAGGACGTCCTGCCCCCTGAAGAGTACAGTAAGGTGAGAAATGAGTACAAACAGAGCCAGATTCAAGCCAAAAAAGAGAGATCTGATATCAGTGCTGAAGAAGAAGAGAGACCACCTGGGGAGGAAGAGCCTGCCGACAATGGAAAGGACTCGGTAACTTGCTTTTTCGCCTGTAAAGGTTTTTCTTCAGTTGATGTAGTACAGTTGATGTTATCTTTTAACGTGTTTTTATGCAGGAAGAAGCAGTGCAGAAGATGCAGGAGCTCCTGATGGTCAGCAGAGAGGAACTGTACCAACAAAATGAAGCAGAAGTCAGAAAGAGATGGAACTTTGAAGATGCTGTAGGTTTCTCAGAAAGATGCTTCATAGAGGCTGAAGAAACACGGATGTTATCTATAAATAATAAATTGTATATACATTATTTGGGGAGAGAAGTGAATACCTCAGCAAGGATTTGTTAAATCAATCAAAAATGGCAATTTAAATGGCTACAAAGATATTATGTCCAACAAATTTGGTTATTTTAACCTTTCTTTTAAATATATAGTATTGATGTAATATTTTAAATCGAATAAAGAGTTTTAAAAATATCTAATATTCTTTCTTAACCAAACGTGGGCTATTTATGGGTTGTGTATGAAGCCCTTATGTCAGTTCACCTTCCTGTTGCTTGATTTCTTCTAGATTAAAAGGCCTTATTTCCACGTGAAGCCTCTGGATAGAGCCCAGCTGAAAGCCTGGCAGATTTATCTAGACTGGGAGATTGCAGAAGCTAAAACAGCAGCAGGGGATTCTGAAGGGGCAGCTGTGGAAGGCCATGAAGACTCAGGACAAGAGTGTGTAGCTGCGCACAAGAGAGTGCTGATTCTGTTTGAACGCTGTCTCATTGCTTGCGCACTCTATGAGGAATTCTGGAATAAAGTGAGTATAGAAGGAAGATCCAACGGCCTGTTGTCTAAGATCATGATGATCTCTTATAATATTGCTGACTTTTTGGTTGCATTTTGTAAGCTCTTTATGTGTGTTATAGTATGTGCTTTACCTGGCACCCCACGGGCTGGAGGAGGTGCGTAAAGTGTACCACAGAGCTTGTCAAATCCATCTTCCGTACAAGCACAGCATCCACCTTCAGTGGGCCTCGTTTGAGGAAAAACATGGTAGGACAGTATGTTTAGCATAGAAGAAATAAACTAGCCTAAAATCTTAAACATATTTCATTGAAACTTCACTTTCTCTCACTTGATTACTTTTTTCTCTCGTAGGTAATATTATAGAGGCACAACGTATTCTAGAATCACTTGAGATGACAGTGCCTGGTTTGGCCGCGGTGCGTCTGAGAAGAGTAGGTCTGGAGCGGAGAGCAGGACGTTTGGATGTGGCAGAGGCACTGCTGAAGGAGACAGTGGAGAAGAGTAAAGACAATCCACAACTCCATGCCTTCTACTCCATCAAACTGGCTCGCTTTCTTCACAAGCTGTGCAAGAGCCCTTCCAGGGCCCGTACTGTTCTACAGGAAGCCATAGAGCTGAGTCCGGTAAAACATTTTACGTATAATACACATTACAATAAGTTTGGCTTGGTTTAATCAGTACGATAATAAAAGTGACATATATTGTTACACATTTTAGTAGTTCTTTTGGACTTTCCATTCATTAAAGTATAAATGTTTCCACAAAAATATTAAGCCACATAATCAATGTATATTTTTTTAGCTGAGGAAAACTTTTCTTATTGAGTGGACATTAAATGATGCACATTTTAGGTTAAATGAGAAAAAAAAATGTATAATGCTGCAGTACTTACCAAGAAATTCTATTAAAAACAAAGAACAATTATGCAGAACAGTTACGTTCTTTATAATAATATAATGTAATGTAATATAATTCTCTCAAATTAAAATAATATAGCTAATATTAAAAAAATGAAGCAATTATTCCTCATGAATCCCCTTTTTGAGGTCAATTATTTAATAGGCTTATAATAATGTAATCTAATAAAATAAACATATTTTAAATACATATTTTCAAAAACATCAATGTGAATTTATTTAAACATCCCCATGTTGTAGAGTTTTCACATTAAATTATTTTTGTCTGCAGCTTAGAGGGAACACCGAAATTTGAGGATCATGTGATACTAAAAGACTGAAGTAATGGCTGTTGAAAATGTAACGTTCTATAATATTGCAGTTTTTCTGTATTTTGATCAAATAAGACCCTTTTGAAAGCATTTAATGACCCTAAAACTTTAAGGGTTATTACAGAAGATGATCACAGTATAAAGCACCACAGTGTCAGTGTTTGATGACTCTTGGTTTTGTATTCTCAGGATAATGGTAGGTTGTATCAGAACCTTCTGGAGCTGGAGATGTCAGGTGACCCGAGGGCTAATGGAGGTGGTGTTCTTCAGTGTGTGGCCAAAGCCCTTGCTGCTCCTCTCTCCCCAAAGACCAAAATCCTTTTCTCCCAACGTGGCCTGCAATTCGCTGAGGACTTTGGGACCACAATACAGAGGTCAATATTCTGGGTAGCTTCAGCACAAGTTACCAAACTTGTTTATTATGTTTAATTACAAATGTGTTATTATTACTACATTTACTAAGCATGCTTTTTCTTGCATATTATCAGTGTGTTGAGCATGTATGAGGAGCACCAGAAGCTGCTGAAGGAACATGATGGAAAAAGACAGGCCGAGAATAGGTGAGCTAAAAAAAAATCGAACCCAGAAATCTCCTTTTGACATTTCGTTTTGCGAAAGCCTTTTAAATGTGCATGTGTTTTTCCTGAAGCGATAATGATGATCCAGAAAAGATGAGCAAAATGGATGATGCGTCTGTGTTAACGGTGCCACAGACGGCTCCACCCACAATGCCTCACGTTCCCATGACAACACCACCTCCCTCTATGATGGGCGGGGACACGAGTGGGTCATATGGGAGTTATGGCAGCTGGTACCAGGTAAAGAATTGAATGGCATTTATGTTGTATTGTTGGAGCACTGCATTTACCCAACAGGAGGCAATTAAACTTTCAAAGATTAAATGCAAAGCATCTTGATTTAAAAACTGTATTGTATGCAAATATTTTCCCTGTGTCTCATCAGCAACCGTATGGAGGGTATGGCAGCTACCAGAACCCATGGAACCAGTACAATCAATACTACCCTCCCAGCTAAGTCCCTTCAAAGATGGAGGTCTGGAGAGCTGCTTCATGTGAACCACTCACAACTCAAGCCACAGCAGTGTGTAACTTGAGCAAGTGTGAGAAATGAGGGATAAAATGTACAAACAGATTTTGTTTAAAAAGGATGTTACCCTCTCTTTCCCTGATAATTTTGTACTAAGTGCCACCTTACATCCATTTGTAGATATATATGTATATAAACACACTTGTTCATGCTTTTTAATTTATCTGTAAATTAATTCAATTTATTGACTCGTGAAATGTACTGTGAACATTTTTGTTATTTTTTACTAAGTTATTTAAAAATGTTCAGTTTATTGTCCAATCACCAACTTATAATTTTAATAAAATATAATACACAAAATTATTATTATTTTTTTTAATCAGATGTTGTAAAGGTTTTACATAGATGTTGAATCGACTGTCATTTTTTTAAATGCAAAAGTGTTTTTAATGCTTCAGCAAGGGGCCTTTTTTATTAAATTATTATTAACATATTAAATATCTTATTAATGTATTTAAACAATCTATATGCACTTGTCAGAAGAACCCGTCACCAATGCTTCACATAGTAAAGCTCATTTGCTATGATTGCGCAATTCTGATCCAAACTTCTATAAATCACTGTTGTGTTATAGGTTTTTAAACACTTTTTCAGACAATTTGGTATAGCACAATTCCTGATATTAAATATTTTAAGAGCCAATAGTCACTGTATATGCAATGTTCAGAAGCTTGTTTAAAGATTTTGGCTTAACTTGCAGCACCAATATAAAAATTAAAGTCATAAATGAGTAAGATTATGAGTACAATTTTATTGGTGAAAATGTCTTTTTCCATGTGGCAAAACGGAAAGCCAACACCTCTTTCTCAAAGTTCATCGTTGTGAAAACTAACCCTTTATTAAGCAGTATCATCAGGTTTACGTTTAATGAAATTAACCAATTCTTTGCATGTTTGGCGTTTTAAGTGAAATCATTGCAGCAGCAGTCCACTGATTCAGACTCCATAGAGAATCCATTTGATCTTGCACTGACGTCTGGAAGAACAGCTTGTTTCTATATATATTGTTATGCTTCATTTCTTGGTAACCACAAGGACGGCAGAAGGCACCAAACCTGTCAAGTAAAACAAAAGATCCAAAAATGCCAGATGTTCAGCTCAAATTCTGAAGATAGAAAAGCTAATGTTGATTCCTCAGAGACACAGAACCGTGATCATTTCAGTACTACATGACTAGTCAACATCATTATATAAATCCTTACCCAGCTCACTAAGAGGTTTTTCCATGTCTAGATCTGTGTACACACGTCTGGGATACGGAGTGATGAGGTTGAAATCCTGTCCGTTTTCTCCATTCATCTGAATATAGACTCTAACAGCCGCCAAAGGTTCCTGAGCCTTGAAGACAGTGCTCAAGGTTGATCCATCTAGAAGACGCACCTTATGACCAAAGAAGGGTAAGAGAGGAGTTGTAGAATGATTTGTGGAATCATTCGTACTTAAGAAATCCCGTTTTAAATCTTGTCTATTTAGTTCAACATCTGCCTGAACCATCAGGAACACTTGGACACTGACTTATAAGTTGAGTGAAAGGTGGCTTGATTTTGTGGCAGTACCTGTATCCGACAGTCATCGTAGTCTTTCTTGGCAGGAGGGGCTCCTTGGATCTCAGGTGGAGACTGCAGAGGGGCTTCAGATGGGGGAGATGACAAACCTGTGCTTGATGAACCACCTCCAAACTGCAGAGGTTTTTGTTATTTATATATTTGATAGTAAGCGCACAAGATAATAGTAGCAATGTGGAGTGGGCAAAATAAAAGCATGAATTAATACCTTTCGTGCCCTCTCCTCTCTGTCTCGTGCAATCTTCTCTTTAACTCGCTGCCTAAAAAAAGATCACAGGATATTACAGGTGGTTCTCAACCAGGGGCCCCAGGATGAGTTAAATGAGCATTTAAATAAGAAAAGAGTTTTTCTATAAAGAACAAATTATTTTCAAAAGTCTTAACTTTGTCATTTTAAAAGTATAATTTCTGGACCTGGAAAAGTGATGCAAATTAATAAAAATATCATAACGGCATTTTTTATAGTTATGCCAAGCTCTAAATTACTTTTACAGGTAGAGAATGTGAGAATCTTCTCTGCATTCTCCTCTTCTCTAGCTTGTTTACAATCCAGTTGCTTAATAAACCTGGTATTACAAAGACTATTGTTGGCTCTTTTTAACAGATTGCTTGGTTCTGCTTTTTTAAGTTGCTTTGAATAAAAGCATTACAATAAAATCAGTAAAAATCAGTGGGGGGATAAAACTGAAATAAAAAATAAAATAAAGTATATTTTATTTTTATAATAAAATAAAAAAGAATGAGAACCACTGTATTTACTAAAAAGTGCTTGATCAAAGTTAAACAGGCCTTGCAGCTGTGTTTTTCTTACTTGGCGAGCTTGTCCTCCATCTTCTCTTTCCTGCGCTGGTCTGCTAGCTTCTTCATTTCATCGTCTTGAAGCTTCTGTTTAACCTGCAGGAGCTCTTGGCCCTGTTTCCTCCTCTGCTTTTCTCTTTCTATTTCCTCCTTTCGCTCTCTCTCTCTCCTCTCCTCCTGTCTTACCCTCATTAACTCCTCCAGTCTGTGGAGGGAAAGCAATATTTTCATCAGCTTATAAATGTGTGCTTTTTACAGTAACACATTTTAAGGTCAGCTGTACAAAGCACACACCGTTTTACTTGTTCCATCCTTTCGTCTTCTGTCATAGGTTGTTGGCCATCTTCCATTTCCTCAGCAACTTCAATGGCTGTTTTTTTGAAAGAGAAAGAACATTTTGTGTTGAGTGATGAAACGATGACATCAATGTTATGAAAGTCCATGGAATTGAGAGCATGGAGCATTAGAAGAACATACATTCAGAAGTGTCTGTAGGAGTCTGGGTCTGTTCTTCTGTAGCGCCAAGAGTATTTCCAGCAGGCGGAACATAAGGCTCATCTATATCGGCATCATTCTCATGCTCCATTAACCTGTACAGTTTTAATTAATTATATTAATTAAACATTAGATCTTTAAATGCAACAATTATTGCACTTTCATGCAATAAAAATGCATAACAGTAACTATCTATTAGATTAGATTATATACAATTTATACAAATAAATAAATAAAAAATATGATGACTCACCAGTCCATTGCTCTCTCAATGCCCTGGTTTCCAGTATGTGCTACTGCCTTCTCCCTACAAAACAATCACTGGGTGAGTGAAAGTACTGGATCAGCGTGTAAACATCAGTATCAATGTAGAAAGACATCACTTACGCTCTGTTTCTTTCGAAGCCCATTTCCAGCAGACTATCTAACGTACTGCACTCAGCCATTGTGCTGAAAATTAGTTTATTATAGCATTATAACAACAGAGTTACAGTGAGATCACGGATAAACAAAGTAAACAGAACACTTCCTAGCAATTGAAGAGTTTAAGACATTTTTGAGACACGTTTTTTCATTCAATACACACAACAAAGTCATACATTTGGGTAGATACTAAAAGCATTGCAGCTCGAAACAGTAAGATTAACTGACTCTAACGTACTGTTTTGGCGGACATGATCATATCATCACTGCATAATCATATCTGACTGGTAAAATAATTAAAATAAGTGTGACAGCAGCCTAAATTTATACTGATGGATACATGATCAAATTCAGTTAGCTGGCAGGCTAACACTGAACAGCCTCCAGCAACAGCTAATTATTCTTTAGCTTAACTAGTATCTTCTAAAGAGCGCTTAATTGTTGTCTTTCTAAAGTAATAGCGCTTTTTATATCAGGAGTTTTATTTAATTTCATCCATAATTAGCCCTGCACGTCGTTTTACTGCTACTTACATTTGTTGTCAGCACTGGGATGCTTCCACACACGTCTACGGAAAGCCGCGAGAACCAATTTCGTTTCTCTGCTCCTGAGTCACTAGACCTGCGCGCCGCGGTCTGCCACATGATTAGCTGCTATAAAAGGGTGAAAGGACACAATGCAGTTTAAACACCAGCAACTTTTATATGTATAATAGTTTTATATAACCGTGTCGTATGGGTAAATTCAAAACTGGGACACTTTCTTCCATTGAAACAGCCAGGCGGTAATGTCCCAGTCACCATGAATCCTCTATATTTACAGAGTTTTGATACTACTGGTAAATATACAAATATTACTAAATATTACTCCATTACAAGTAAAAGCTGAAAGTGCTTTTACTTAAGTGAAAGTATAGAAGTAGGCTACTTGCTTTTAAAAGTACTTAAGTATTAGAAATGTATTCTTTAATGTATTACTGTAGGTATTGCAAGTATAACACAAAACAATGCAACAATAATGAAACTTGACCGGAAATTAAAGATTATTGACCTTTACAAATAAGTGGCTTTAACACTCCTACCCACCATCAGAAAATATAACGGTGGTGTTCTTATGCTGTAGCAGTGTGTACACAAAGTGTATTCATTCATCCACATTTCAATCACTTATACAGTGAAATTACTTTAATCAGAAGAAATAAAATAAAACAAATAACTCAACTACACAACCATAGCTAGGCCTATATAACTGCCCATGCAGCAGCAACACTGCTTTACGTGTCGGCAAACCATTTTGTTTTGAAAACAAATGATACTGTCTCTTACAGGTCACTGATGGGCTTCTCCTGTACCTCACCAAATCACATTTACAGAAGAACAAAAACAACGTCTTTAAAGCTGCTACATAGAAACGACTTTCTACTTTGAGGACCCTGGTAGAAATGTAGTGGAGTAAACAGTACATTATTTGTTTTTCAAATGTAAAGTTAAAGTCATAAGTTTCCTGAAAAAAAATAAAACTCAAGTAAAGTATGGATATTTAAAAGGTGTACTTATGTACAGTATATTTAGATATAATATCAAAAATAAGAAAATAAAATGTATAAATGCATTTATATGTAATACTATCAAAATATATACTGTTCGTGTGTGTTTTATAATAAACATGCTAAATAAACTTAGCATAAACACATATATTATGTAAAGAAAAACTTTTATTTTGGATGCGATTAATCGCGATTAATCA
>JAUCMT010015828.1:0-20835 GCA_032357475.1 Enteromius thamalakanensis | reverse complement strand
CAAAAACTGATGTTGTGCTAACCGTGTTAAGAGTTTAGGAAACTTGTTAAATGTTTTGAAAAAACTGTCATAGCGATTGTAAAAAACTGTAAACTAAAATAATTAAGAAAGAAAAAAAAAAAAATATATATATATATATATAATATATATATAAAATTAATTTGAACATTTATAACATTTAACACTAAGAATTGTCCAATGCAATTGTCTAACATTATCAAATTAATAAACATAATTATCAATAGAATGTAAATATTAACTAAAAGTTATTAGCTACTTAAAAAATTAAGTTTATTCATAATGCCTCACTCCAACTTCATGGTTTTGAATGAAATGCAAAAAACTGGGAAAAAGTAATTAGCTTTTATTAGTATTTTATTTTGAATTACTATTATGTTTACTATTATTTATGTTATTCAAGGTTTAGTAGCATTTTTTAAACAATTTGATTTATTGTTCTTTATTTTTTTAATGCTATAGTTTTTATTAATTTTTAGTTATTTTAGAACATGACGAGTTGCGTTCATTAAATCAGTTCGTATGCTTCAATCTGCTGTGATCTCACCTGGTGGTTTGTTATAAAAAACTGGTGTTGGGTTGACTTTTGCAGTGCAGTCATCTGACTGGGCGAAATCCTCTTCCTGTGATTGGCTGAAATAGCCTTCACTGGCCTGCACAAACACAAACATATGAAGTCTATATGTAAATAAAGCTGCAGGCAAATATAGCATCTTAAATATAGCTAGTGTCAAGTGTCAAAAAAAAGAAAACAAATGCTGCCATCTAGTGGCCAAAAAAAAAAAAAAATGTCAGTAACGCATGCTGGAGAATGAGGGACAAGACAACATTGCATTGTTCATTTTAATAGTGAGTTCTGCTCACCTGGGTCCCTTCTTTAAGCAGCGTGTCTCCATTGGTCAGCAGCAGCTGTGCATCATCCAGGTCCTGGCTGTCAGTGCCAGAAGCATGCTGCAGGGCCTGCTGGTAACTCAGGGTCATCTGGTCAGGTCCGGCCACATCCACCAGGCTGGAGGGTTCGTCTTCTGTTCCAGTGCAGTAGGGGGTGTCAGGCACCTCATCGAAGCTCAGGAGTGGCTGCGGGAGATTAGGGGAGGAGCTGGCAAGATGAGGCTCCGGGGTGTCCTCCATCAGGTCCATAATGTGGCTTCGGGCCTGGGAGGGGGCCGTAGCAGGTGCTGGGCCACTGTCCCACAAGTCTAGCAAGCTGTCGTCTGTGCTGGGTAATGGAGCGGTGCCGCTGGGCTGGGGGGAAACACTTGGAGAGGTCTTGACAAATCCGGATTCCTGGACTGGAGTTTGCTTGGGAGTGTCAAAGGCTGGAGGAAAGAAAATTAAGGAAATATAATATGGAACTATATTACAACATTACAAGCTTTTGCTGAAATATATTGTGCAAGAACATTCTGTTCAACTGATTCCAAAGAACAGCAATTTGCAACATGGAACTTGTGCAATACATTACTAATACTCCAAGGTGAACTTTTGCATCTAAAGAAAATTATATATATATATATATATATCATATATCAATTTTGTTGATTTTTGTGACAATGTATGTGTATTTATTACATTTTACTAGTCTTAAAGTTAAAATTTTCACATTAAATATTCAAACAGAAAATATTGGTAAAATCAGCTGCTTTTTTACAATGTTTAAAGGTATTCATAACACCATATAATATATATCAAATACACTTCAGTCCTTTTGTCTTAAGGAAATGTTAGTGGTGAAAATCAATGTTTTATGGGTATGTTTTCTTACTGTTGAGATTAGGAGCAGTAAATTCAGCCCCAGTGAAGTGCTTTTCTTCAGTACAGAACATTTAGTGCAGGCTTTACACTCATAAGCTGAAAAAATTAGTCAGCTGTGAAGGCAAACACAACCTGGACAAACAAGTGAGCCCCAGGCCGCATCACAGGGGCCAGTTTGCATGCAAGAGATGATTTTGAGGGAGCAACAGCCTCCCAACTGTGTAAATAATTAAGCTGAGATCCAACATTTTACATCCCAAATACTCCCTCAATGTCATGAGACTGGTATTAATAGATTCTTTGGACCATGTTGAGAACATTGATACTAATAATCTATAACTGTCCATTTTGATTTTTTTTTTTGAAAACCTACTTTTTCAGACTCCTTCTGTACCTTTGGGCTGATTTTTTACCAAATATGACACAACAAAATGGTTTTCATTTACGGTATCAACAAATTTGAGGGTGTAATGACAAACTGCATCTAAACAGTTACACCAAACTTTGTGTCATTGTTAAATCACAATAATCCTTGCACCACCTACAGGACAAAAAGTAAAAACCATTAATTCAGTTTTTTAGCCATTATGCCACTGTTGTGCTTGGCGCCTCAACTGCTGCTTGTAGCTACAGTATATTTCCTACTAATATTGCTTTGTAATTAAAATTTTTGAGGCTTTAATTGAGAGTTAGGTAAAATATGTCACACCCTCATGTCGTACCAAACCCATAAGACCTTCCTTCTTTGGAACACAAACTAAAATATTTTGGAATAAATCTAATAGCTATTTGACCATCCATAGACAGCAACACAACTGAAATGTTCCCAGGTCAAAAAACGTAACATTAGTAAAACAGTCCATATGATTCAACCTCAGTTTTACAACACTACGAGAATGGCTTATTTTTTTGCACAAAGAAAACAAAAATAAAGAAATTTACTTAATTGTTCTTCCCTGAGTTTTCAGAAAATTTTCTGGAAATGAATCTATTTGACGGAAAATAATGTATTTGGCGCAATCAGAGCTTTTCATGTTTGGGAAAAAAGCATTTACTGTAATAGGCATTGTTACATTTCTGGATCTGCGAACATCTCAGTTGTGTTGCTGTCTATGGAGTCAGATAGCTCTCAGATTGAATCAAAAATATATTAATTTGTGTTCCAAAGATAAACGAAGGTCTTACGGGTTTGGAACGACATGAGGGTAATTAATTAATGACAGAATTTTCTTTTTGGGTGAACTAACCCTTTAATGATAAGAAAAGTGTGCCAACCTATACAGAAAGCTATACAGAAAAATAGTCACAAGAGCTCCCTTGTTTTTGAGGTCTTACCAAACTCCTTTCGAAAATAGTCCTCTTTTTCCTCCTGAATGGCAATTTTGGGGATGGGAGTACATCCAGTGGTCATGCTGCGCTCGAGGATTCCTTCAGTAGAGTCATCTGAGACATCAAAGAGAAGGTAAACGTTTGATCTGGGCTCAACTAAATTTCAAACAACTCATACCAGCCAAAATATCAATCACAACACAGATGACAAAGTTTGCAAATAGTCTGCTAACAATGCCCAACAATAGCAAGCAGTGTTTATATGTCCGAAAAAAGTGCATCGTCCCCAGCGCCCTCATCAGTGGTCATGACAATAAAACACAGACATGCCAATGTGACCATGAAGACACAACACAGTGTGCAGCGCAGAAAATGAGTTCACAAATTTACAAAAGCATGTTAAGTTTCTGAACATGCACACACTCTTAGAAATGACAGCACAATAAATGTTTTATCAATAAAAATGTCTTAAACAGCACTCATATGCATCCATCAATGTGTCATGGCATTATGAAATGATACATACAGAAACACTAAAGGTTGACCTCTCGATCTCATGACAAGCTAAAGCAAGCTGACAAGTTAAAAAAATATTCAATTAATTGAGTTTTAAGTGGCATGTGATCAGTATAAAAACAAGATGTAATATAATCATACAGCAAATATCTAAAATCTATGCAATTTTACAGGATAATCTAAATAATGACACACCAGCCCTCTGAGAAGAACAACCACAGTTGAGATTTCTTTGATATCTCAATTGTTTCTCCTGCACAATAATATTTAACAAAGTTTTTACAATCTAATATATTTAT
Organism: Enteromius thamalakanensis; assembly: GCA_032357475.1. Lineage (NCBI taxonomy): Eukaryota > Metazoa > Chordata > Actinopteri > Cypriniformes > Cyprinidae > Enteromius > Enteromius thamalakanensis. The sequence continues at coordinate 16,918 of JAUCMT010015828.1, read as the reverse complement.
TTGTTTCCTTCTTAATGCCATTCCAGCATCTATACAATCTTACATATGTTTTCAGAAGATCTACCATAAACTATTACAAATCATGCTCAGATTTGCAGAGATTAAAGGGGTCATGATATGAGAAACCAAATTGTTGTTGATCTTTTATATCATAGAGGTCTTTGTATGCTCAATACATTTAGCAAGTTAAAAAGGCCTTTATGTAATAATAACCCTCAGAAAATTGTTGAGCCTCAGCTTGTTTCAGGTGAAGTCAACCGGGCGCAGTTTTTTGCCTCCAGCGTAAGGCATTGATGAAAAATCATCTTCTAAATAAGGCCTTCAAGGAATATATATCATGACCCCTTTAAGAAGTCTACAATTAAATTTCAACAAAACTTATAAATAGTTTCATCAAATATCAAATTAATTCAAAACAAAATTACTGTATGTCAAGAATCATCTCATTTAGAAAATTCAGGAGAAACATCAGAGACAAAGTTACAATAGATGAAGCATACTTAAAACCCAATTAAGTCTTTTGAACCTCAGAGCTACAGTACAAACATTTCCACTGGAAGTCACCAACTCGTAATGCAACAAAAAACTGAGATGCAGATGTTGGAGATAGCCACTTTAATACAGCTACAGCTGAAGGAAGACCTCACAAGACATAACAAGCACAATTAATGAAACCACAATGACCATCATAAAAACTTTGCAGAAAAACAGTTGTACAGATCAAGTGACAATTCAAAGTATAAACAACTGTATCATTCCACATAAACTTTAGATGTTGGGTCTTATTACAGACCCAATGTTTAGTCCTTATAGTACACACTGATAATTGTGGGCGCCATTTGTCCTTGTGTTGCTGTTTAATTTTACAGTCAAACACACACCACAAGGTCAGCTCCACAAGGATCACAAATGATACCATAGTCACACAAGGTCCACGGAACGCAAGCCCCAGGGCTTGGAGACCACAGTCACATGCGGTGCAATGTGGCATACACTCACAGGTCAACAGGACGGAAGGAAGCGCAGACAGGGCCGCCGGTTATCCGTCAGAAAGAGCATGGGAGGAGAGGAAGGGGGACATGAGGGGAGTAACATTGGTGAGATTCAACCAGATCTCCCTAACCAAAAGAATCACTTTGTCTCAGTCCTCCAAACGTCCATGGCATAGCTTCAAAATAACACATACTTAGTATTTCCTGTGCAAAGTACAAATTCAACGGACAACAAGTATAGAACACAAATAGGGACTGTGGACCCAGAGATGATGGCAGTATGGTTAAAATCATTGAAAGAAATGGATTGTGACACTGAAAAGGCCGTTTAATTTAGCTAGAACGGAAGGTTACTTAAGATGGGACATACAGAAGGGGAAGTCATCTGAGATTGGACATATACGTAGTTCAACCTGTAAGAGCTGAGGACACAATGTCTTACAACGTGGTCACCCTAAACCTGTTCCAGCGTGGGACAATTTTCAGTTCATATTGAAATTCAAATGTATTAATTTACAGAAAAATTTAATTCTGTCATTATTTATTCAGTCTTATGTTGTTCCAGAACAGAAGACTCAATGTTTTTCATGGAACTCAAAAGGAGATGAGTCGATGAGGTGCAGTATAAGAGAGAAATGTTTTTTGAAATGTACTCCTTGGATTAAAATAAAATATGTAAAATTAAAATATGTAAAAAATAACATCTTTTTTAACAAAATGTCATAACTTGATCTTTCGGTAAAATTACAGAAGAAACTACGACTCAAATATGTCATGGTGTAGCCATCAAATAGTAATAGATTTTCTTTATACTTTTAACAAAATCATTTAGAGCTGGTCTTTGATAACATTTCATGTTATATTTTATTGAATTATTTATTTTTTGTCCTGCATGTATATTATAACATTTTTTTATTGGTTGTAGCACCTGACTAATTGGCCGGACAGAAGTAACATTATTTAAATATTAACTCCCAGTGAAGTAGCTTTGTTAAATCACTCACCACACACATAATATAAGATGATTTCAAAGAAGCAATAAAAGATTATGATGAATTTGTATTTTACAAACACACTCACACAGTTTCATTTTAGGAAAAAAACAGCTTCAACATTCTTCAAAACATCTCCATTCGTGTTCCACATAAGAAACTAAATCACATTGGTTTTGAACGACAAAAGGCGGAGTAAATAGGGACAGATGTTTAATTTCAGGGTTAACTATCCCTTTGGTACTACGTAGCACATACTGACACTGGAAGAGCAGGGTGCACCCGGTACAGTGCAGCCACAGTGAATGCTCTCAGAAGCACAGTGATGCTGGAGAAGCCAAAAGAAAAACGGTAATTCAGTGAGGAGGGAGGCTACAGGCTAGGCTTGTGACTTCGTGATCCTACGCTGATGCAGTAGCCCTCAGCAAGATCTGTCCAGTACCTACCAGGTGGACCTGGCTGCCGCCGCGAATGGGGCGGAGTGCGAGAAGGGGACGGGCTGCAATCGGATGGACTGTGCTGCTGCCTCAAGAATGGACTGTCCAAGCGGCCTGGTAAACGGGAGACAGGACCATCGTGCGGGACACGCAGACACCCACGCACACACATAGAGCCACGTGTGACAGAGGAAGACCAGAGGTGTGACAGAGGAAGACCAGACCAGATAGACAGGAGTAAAGAAATCCAGGGACAGAGAGGGGAAGAAATTTGTATAAAAGAGAAATGATTAGAGAAATAAAGAGGCACGCGTTCAAAACAGAAGCAATGATGGATGTGCAGCAGTTGGGTAGAGATTAAATAAGATCCAGGATTGTCAGAAGGGTAAATGGAATGGATAGAATATCGAAACGGAAACCAAACAGATGTGTTAACAACCAAAGGATGGAGTGAGCAGAAAAATGAAGAAATTACCCAGAAATGGGAAGGAAAAAAAGTGAGGTCGAAGGAGAGAGGTAAGAAAACAGTTGTTAGTGTGATGGTCTCACACCCTCTGAACATAAAGCAGCAGTTGTTTCAGTGTCTGTACCCTTCAACAACAGATGGTAGTGAAGGGTCACACTGAAAAGTCTAAGATCTTAAATAAACAATTAAAATGGCATAATCAACCAGTAATGATACTGCTCGGTCTGTTGGAGAAAGGCACCAATGTAACGTTTTTGACAATAAAGCAATCCTTGCTTCAGCATCCCTGCTGAAAAAAAATCCCTACTTAAACTATCCTCCGGTGGTTTGCTGATTTAAGCTGGTTTATCTCAGTCATAGCTGTCCTTGTTTAAAAATTCCAGTTGATTTTTTTTCCCCAGAAAGTACTGAAAACATTTATTTACTGAACTAGTAGGTGCATCTAAAGCTGATGTGAAAAAGATAAATATGGGCTGAAACTAGTCACTTTAGTAAGAAATGACATCAGTTAGTTTGCATGGTGTTAGCATGTTGCTAAGCTATTATGCTTAATACTCTATTAAGCATAATAAATAGAAATGTACATAGAAATGTTAGTTTTTTTTAATTATTAATAGCAGTATTATTAGATTGTGCTTTAATTTAAGGTGGTTTAAGCAGATATTATTTGGTTTAACTAGCCTCCCAGACTAGACTAACTGCTGTTTAGGTTTAGCTTAGATTCTGGCCACAGTGAGGCGTCTTAGTATCAAACTAACTATGAACATTTATTATAATATTCGTATGTCTATATATACTGTATCAATCTATTATCCACAAACATTTATATATTAACGTTGCTATACATAATTCAAAACATTCTCACATTTAAAACAGTGGCTTACATTAATTTTGGGGTGTTTATGAAGTTTACATCCTCTTGAACTTCTGTTTTCTATATAAATATATCAAGGTATATCTATCTTCATAATTTTAACTGTCTATAAACCTAACAAATCTGTCATGATGATTCAGAGCAGAACTTTCTGAGACAGATGGTCTCTCCTGAGCTGTGCTGTTTAACTCACACTAAATGACAGATTGAGAGACAAGTGAAGAGCAAGAAGCAGGACAAACAAAGGCTTAGGATTTAGCATATATGCCCTCCTCCTCCTCTTCTCCACTCTTTTACTATGATCTTACCGGTCCTGTGCGTGGTGACTGGTGAGATGTCCACGCTGTTGGCTGTGGCCCTCTCTCTCTGCTTGAAGAATTCACGCGGGTTACTGGGCCTTTGGGCAATGATGGCTGCTGCTTCCTATAAACATATTAACCCGGGAAAACAAGATGAAACATAATATAGATAGATAGATAGATATACAGATAGATAGAGATCCTCCTATTGACTGCACATGCACAGAAACACAATGTCTTGAAATAGCATGAGGAATCCCACTGACCCACATGTAAGTCCCAGCAGAATATCTGTCATCATAACACAAATCTGCCCCAAATTTGAGTTTGTTAAGGTCAGAATCTGTTCCTCTTTTGAAAACACTTATCTGAGAAATGAAGCAATTTTGGAGTGGCCTTTCAAGCTCTGTTTGAACCCACCTCAACCTCTGTTTCCTTTTTGTCCAGGGCAGAGTCTTCACAGCTGGGCTCTGTCTGTGAAGTGGAGGAACGCACTTGTTTATTTCCAGCAGGGGGCAGCAAATACTTTTTTTTTTTTTGATGTGGGCCACTTCACATGCAATTGCTCACTTTACAAATGATTAGTGTAATAAATCAGATTATATGCAAGTCAGGTCATCTTTTGGTTCTGGTTAAAATCCATAAACCATCAAGCATTTAGCAAATGATTCAAGTCATAAGCGTCTCATAAAACACCAAACCTGGTTTACTGTATGCAAAGCATACGCACTCTTACAATCAAGGGTTGATTCCTTGACCGCTCTTTGGCCTCTTCCTCCTCTTGCATCTTCTTCCTGTAAGCATGTACATAAACGCAGATAACATTATAATCACGTATTAATGAGGGTGGTCAGTGTTGGACACTGTGGAACCACTCCTACCTCTGTTCCTCGATCTGCCGCTCCCTCTCACGGTACCGCTTCTCTCTTTCCTCTTGCTCTTTTTTTTCCAGCTCCATCCTCTCTGCTTCAAAGCGCTGCCGTTCTTCCGCTGTCTTCCTTCTCTCCTCCTCCTTTCTCAACTCCTCCTCCCGCTTTAAACAAGGAAAATGCCAGTAAAACATCACTTAAATGAATTTACAGTGAGAATAAGATTACCAGAATAACATTAATGCTTATTATTTTCCTCATTTCATTTTTATTGCATGCATTTGGTTTTACATTACAGTAGGTACAAATAGATCTACAGTTTATACAATGCAATACTCTACTTTTTGCTATAAGCCTCAATTTCACCTTTATCCACAGCAATTTTTAGAATGTTTCATCAACTGGAGTAATTCTAGGATTTTTATGAATTGGCAATGGGTCATTTTCAACACGCTTTTAACTATTTATTTATTTAAAAAAAAAAACAGTAAAAATATATTTTTTATGTATGAATTAGATTATTTCTTTACAGCTTACAGCTAAGCGTAACAACTTAACAGTTAGTATTTTATGCATCCTAAATGAGCTTTATTTAAAATATATTAGTAAATATTCAAATATGTTTTAATAATAATTAATATTTCAAAATTACAGTATGATTGGAAAATGATACACAAAAAATAGTATGTTGTGATATTTCATATTTTATCTACAATGGCAAAGATGTATGTACCTCTTACAAAACATTATTGTGCCACTTTATTGTTATTAGTTGTGACAATAACAGCCATAAGTTTTATCAAAGGTGTAAGTGTATTTTCTTCTTATTTATTATTATTTTAGTGATGCATATTACTAATCAAAAATTAATTTAATCTAAATCTCCTAATGATTTTAGGCATAAAAGAAAAATCGATAATTTTGACTTACAATGTATTTTTCGCTATTGCTTACAATAAGCCTGTGCTGCTTATGATTAGCTTTATGGTCCAGAGTCACATATTTTCCATTCAGTAAATATACATTTTTATATTACTGTTTTCAAATAGAGAAATGTATATAAAATAAGATTTTCCCAATTAGGACTGAAATCTGCACATAAAGAATGTATTAGTCACTATGGTAAAAAGACGCCCCAAGAAAGTTTTAATAAACCCTCTGAGACATTAAGTTAGAACCCAGTTAGTACAATTTTATTGAGCTACATGAAAGCAGAAAGCATTCTACTTAAGCTGCTAGTAAAATAAATGGTATCAAACAAATCTGACACAACTACTTCCTCATAATCTTAAAACAAAGAAAATAGTCAGCTGAGCCATAATATCGTATGCTAGAACTGGTTTACAGTAACATCCTGAAGGGTCTAAGGTCAAACATCTTTGCAGCAGAAACCTAAAGGAATCAGATTGCTACCTTGGCTTGTTCCCAGAACTCCTCTCGATTGATTTTCTTCATCTCGATCTCTGCATTTGTTTTTTGGTAGGTGGTGCCCTGCGATTAAGAGGAAAGAGGAAGTGTGAGTACTGGCTATTTCAAATGGATAGCTAACTAAGGGAAAAGATGTTGATCTATCGGAGGCACCATGGGGACAGCTGGTTTCTTCTCCAAACATAAAATCAGCTAGAAAGCACACATACAAAAGGTACAACTATATGCTATTGTTTTAATTTAACTACACTAGTAATGAACAAACAATACTATGTTATCTTTTTTAATCTAACTGTAATCTACTGCATTTATTATCCTTTTCTTAGCTATTGTTAATTTCAATAATTCACTCAAATGTTTTAATTGTTAATGCACTGTGAACTAACATGAACAAACAATGAAGAATTGTATTTTTATTAAAAGTAACATTAACAAATATTATTAAATGCTGTAAATTACACTTCATGCTTGACTTTGTTTCACTGAAATGCTACGATACGATCCACTAATACAAGATTTTAGGGTTTACGTCATTCGGATAAGTGTGCAAAACAGCCGGAAGGATCTTGGTTATTTTAAAAGTGTGTGAATCAACTCAGTGTTTCACATAGAACAGAAACAATCATTGTTTCAGTTCCTCTGTATCAACAATGCAGCTCTAAGAGCTCTTTCCTCTAAAAACAGCAACAAGGCTGTGCCCTTGTGTCAGACATCACACTATTAGCGGGCCATTCACAGACAACTTGATTTGACCTCTTTTCCAGTAGCGTCTGAATGCATGTAAACAATCCCACACACACACACACAAACACACACACACCACCGTCCCCTCTCTCAACCCTTAAGCAGCCCTTCTGTCACCAATCACGCACAACGTGCTCTGCATTCTCCTCGTCTTTCATTCGCAGGCGACTTAGCACTGGACTGGCCACTGGAGCCGTCCCATTGGTCAGCCTCTGTCCGATGGCTAAGGGGTCGATGTCGTCCATGCTGCTAGCGTTCACAATGATGTCAACACCCTGGGGAGAGAAAAAGAACATCAGTAGTACTGCTAACACACACTTACATCACCTGGCAACCAGAATAAAAGACATCAGTGGTGAAGGCATGGACAAATTATTTAACTTGTTTCCTAAGGATGTTTCTAAATCGTTCTTGTCCAATGGCTTGCCAGTATGAGAAGATGGAGACAGTATGTTTAAAAAATGTTTCTGAATTAAAGTTCAGTTTCAAAAATAATGAAGTGTTGTTAAGTTCAATTTATTGCTGTGAATCTGTTCAGTCTTTCTGTTTAAAGGGATGGTTCAATATCACTCATTTGTGCCATCATGTTTTAAAGGGTTATTGGAGTTAATTTAATTATTAATTAAAAATAATTAAATACTCTATATATTGTGAAGTGAAAACTGTGGAAATGTTTTACTTTTTTTGTTTAAAAAAATAACAAACACATTTAAAAAAATTATTGCTAAGTAGATTGCATGCTTTGTCCATTAAAAGGAAAATGCAGTGGTATTAATTATTTAAAAAGCTATCTTTGGGGTGTTGCTTTGATCTCTGTTGTCTTATTCAACAGAAAAATGCTGAGAAATATTTCCATCTTTCTCAAAATGTTTATACTCTGTTTTTTTTTACCGGGTAAAAAAGGCTTTTATGCATGCAGCTCCGTTTGACTGGAATCTTCTTCAGTCAAAATAGAAACTAAAAAATTCTGAACATACTGTCTTTGGAACATTTGAAAATGGTTATTCAGCCATTGGAAGATGATTCTATTAAGGGTTACCCTTGTTAAATAAAGGTTTTTAAAAAATTAAGCAATTTAAGGACAAATACACACATATCAAGATGCATAAATAGGCTAAAAAAGCACTAATATATTTTTATGGTTCTAATGCCTTTTAAAAATGCTAATTATTAATGCAAAAGATAGGGGTCACTATACTGTAACAAAATCTACACTAAGGTTTAAAGTTTGTAGTCGGTAAGATTTGCAATTTTTTTTTAAGAACTCTCAACAAGGCTGCATTTAATTGACCCAAAATACAGCAAAAAAATGAAATACTGTGAAAAAGTATTAAAAATTAAAATACATTTTTTTCCTGTGATGGCTAAATTTTCAACAGCCTTCAGTCTTCAGTGTCACATGATCCTTCAGAAGGTATTCTAATATGATAATATTTTTGTAAAATCATGATATATATTATTTCAGGATTTTTTGATAAATAGAAAGTTTATTTGCAAAATCAATTATCTGCAACATTATCCATGTCTTTACTGCTATTTTTGATTCATTTAATGCATCCTTTAATGCATCACTCATATAAATGAAAGAATAATTGCAGACTAACTGTGTACAGTACTGTGACGAGTCAGCTAGCTCTCAATGCCACCCCATCACTTATTCGCCGCCCTTTACCAGGCTCCTGACAGGAGTGGGGGATGAAGAAGCTAAAGAAGCCTCCGCCTCACGCGCACCAGATGTAATTCATAATTCTGCAGACACCAGTTGAACACCATTTGTTTCAGTGTAGAAATGCACATTTGCAAATTTTTCCAAATCGTCCAAATTAAGTCTCAAAATCCAATTGAACCAAACAAGATCGACTCGAACAAAATGTCAACAAATAAACTTAAATTTATGTATCGCATGGATAATTGTGTGTGCATCTATGAATCATTCTAAAATCATCTAAAATTCTAAAATCATTCCATATCAGATGCCTGATGCCACTCTCACTGTGTCTGTCATAAAAATGAGAAGTGATCGCAATTAGGCTTTTCATTCTGCACAAAACAGGTCTTCAATGTGCTTGTAAGCACACAAGAGCATTTGTGGGAACATCACAGCAGACTGAGCTGGACCTTTAACTAAGCTTTTGTAAGAACATCGAATAACTGACTATATATAGTTCATGTGTGTTCCTCTAACACAGCTAGATGAATGCTGCTATCAGTCTTTTCAGTAGCTCAAAAAGAGCAGCCGATGAGTTGACTGGCACTTTAGATCAATTCATTCCTGATAGCAGCATTTCTCTTTCAACCCAAAAGCACAATCTCTGTGTCGGCCTTGGTCGTCTCCATGTTTCAGCATGGAGTTTCTCTACCTCAATACCTCTATTCTCTCTCTCTCTCTCTCTCCTTTTCTCACCCACACACCCACGTTGAAGAGATTGAGAGATTTGAAAAGGCGAGCGGCCCCCCATTCAGATCCCTCACACCGACAGACACCTCCAACACAATAGCCCTGAAGAGGAGCGTGTTAGTCATCTAGAAACATCTTCTGCTGCACATTACAAACTGTTAGGTACAGAAACACACACATACCCCCCCATCCCCCCACGGCCCTACACATACAACACTCTTTGGCCCACCCACATGACTTGTGATGTACTCTTATCCACATGAGCACAGGACTGAATTGCAGCGGAGCTAAAAGGCATGCTGTTCAACAAAGCCATAGAACAAGCCGTAACAACAACAGACAAGATGGTGGTATTGAAAAGCACTAAAAACATTATGTTCGCATTCATGCATTATGAGTCAATGTTTGAAATGTACACTTCATAACAACTTCTGAAAAACAATTATGTTTTAATGGGAGAATTTCACGAAAACAGGTCCAGGTCCACTATTTTTATGTTTTACTGATAAGAAAAACTCAATTTAATGCTGTAAATTAAAATGAATCATGTTTAAAAAACATTCAATTTAAATAATTTCTCGTTTCTTTTGTAAAAACATTATTATTTTTTACTATTAACTTATAATGACTTATGAAGGTACAGTATTTCACAGAAAGCATTCTGATATGATAATTTGGTGCTCAAGAAACCTAACTGCAAATAGTTCTGTAAAATCATGAAAAATATTTCTTAAATATTTGAAACAAGAATAAAATATTTTCCTATTAATGACTGAATTGATCATAATTATAAAAAAGAATAAAATGAACAATTATCCACATTTCCTCAACAATTCTCTTTGCAGTGATTTTATTTTATTTATTTATTTTTTTTGTGGTAATCTACTTCATTCTCAATGACGATTCACACTGCATTACTATAACAAACTAATAGAAATCATCTTTTCTGGACATAATTATTTAGATAAAAATATGCATAAATTACAGTTTTTTTGTGCATTACTATTAATCAGAATTAGGAGAAAACATGCTTAATTCTCACCAAAATAATGTCACAATGAGTCACACTGCAAGTAATAAAGTAATAAATAAATTAAATGGTGGCACAATCATATCTTCTGCAACGTCTCGTTTCTCTGATTTGATTTTGTGGTGAACTCAACCTGCCCTGGACTATGTTTTGTAAGACTTACACCAACACTAACAAAGATAATCATTCTAGATGAATCACGTTTCCTTTTCTTCAGTCAGTAAAAAAAAAAGTGACAAAAATGAGCGAACTTTCCTTGCATGCTCTGAGCAAAGATGATGTGAAAAAGACAGTGACAGTGAATTCATGTGTCTCTGAAATGGATTATTACCTAATTTAAAGAGAAGTAAAAGATGTTTGTTTTACCTTGGGCAGACCCACCTGGAAAAACTCGGCTATGGTGGCTACATGACTGGCACAGGCACACTTCCTCGCATCAGGGACATCTTCACCAACCTGAACACACGTTGTCATACACGTGTTTATTCAAAGAACAAAGAACTGCAGAATATACATAAACCAAGTCTAGCATACTTCTAGACTAGCAATCTATAATTGTCTCAGACGGCTCACTCAGGTAGTTACAACCCCTGCATTCAGAAAACAAAAACCTGTTAATCACATCTTTAAACTGAGGCGAATATTGTGTTCCACCCCAAATGTGCAATGTGCGTTTCCAGGGCAACAATACATTTAAAGAGACACTGACACTTTTGTAATTCAACTAACAATAGGCAGACATCTCCAATCAGCACCCATTGAAAACAATCAAGCTCACACAATTTTAAAAAATGGCTTTGACATGAAGGGTTGAGTACTAAGAACACAAAGTCCAAAACATGCCTGTAATTAAACTAACATAAGATAATATTTCATGTGTTGTGTGCAACAGCCGTTACTTAGCTTTTTACAAAAGAATGCACTTCAAAATGATGCCAGCTTTAAAATGGATGCTAAAATCATGCCTGGAGGCTTGTTCTTTTATTTGATCTATTCTAAGCAATAATATTGAGTGATTCAGACATAATTTTTGCCATCCAACTCATGTTTAAAAAAAACTAAACGCCTTCAAGCCACTAACCGGTATTCTGGCCTATTTCAGCCTAACCACAAGAAAACAGAGTGGGTCTTCTAATCTAATCTTGGATTTTTAGCAAAATTGTAATTTTATAACTACTAATTCAGGATTGTGGGGGCTTGCTCCAACCACGATCACAAAATGATTTCCTGATTTTGTATGATAAAAGAACGCATGTCTGATTTCAGGGCAGCACTGATGGTGATTGACTTTGGTTATGTTGACTGCTGTGTCTTTGTTGACCTCTAGATCTAGTGTTCTTGCTAACGGGTTTCAAAATTCACTGAACACAGGTTGTTGCGTCATCTCACCCAGTTGATGAGGATGTAGCGTGGCAGGGCTGCGCTGGGCTCCTTCAGGCTGCAGAAACCGTACATGATCCGAGTGTTATCAAAGGTTACTGCAATCTCTGCCAGGCCGCCATCTATGAAACACAACAATCACACTGTTTAGAAAAATCAGTTTTAGTGTACTAACTGCGAAACAAAAAGAGGGAGAAAAAAAGTAGCAGAATATTGGCCGTTTTGGCCTGACCACACAGTAATAGTACATCTAATCAAGTCATTTCATAACTACTAATTCAGGATTGTGGGGGTTTATGTGTGGGCACCATCAGAGAATTATTTCCTGCCTTTGTAAGATAGTTGTTAGACCCATTTTAGTTAGTGTTCACAGCTAAATAAATAAATGTCAAAATAAAACAATTTAAACGTGAAATATCCATAAGATAATAAGTTTGTTTTTAGAGAGTACAGAAAATCCATTTAATTGAAAATAAATTAAGATATTCTCTAAATGCATTGTATGTTTATATACTGTATATACTATATATATATCACTATAAACAAAAAGAAGTTTTTATTTTAAGGTGTACCTGTTACTGTGTAATTATACATAGAAGTACTGAGTAATAGTAATTACAAGTACTTACTACATAGTTAAGGTTAGGATGAAAGTTTGGGTTAGGGTTATAAGCATGTAATTATGCATAATTTATTGTTATTATAATAGTAAGTACATGTAACAGGTAACACGGACATCATAAAACAAGTGCTACCCCAAAAACAATTTTAAAAAGTATTTACTACTTTTAAAAGTGTCTAAAAGTAAAAATATTAATATAATAAATATTTAATGTTTAACATTTTGTATACAAAAAAAAGGTGATAAATCACATCCAAAATAAAGGTTTTATGTGCATAATATATATGTGTGTACTGTGTATATTACTTTATTGTGCAATGTGTATATTTATATTATATGTGTATGTTTAAGAAAAATAGGAGATATATATATATAATATAAATTATGTTAATAGAAATATATACATGCAAATACATGTAAATATTTTCCAAATATATACTGAATGCATGTCTTTATATAAACATAATAAATTTACACAGCACACGCATATATTATGTACACAAAAACATTTACTTTGGATGTACTGTAATTATTTGCCCAGCACTGTAAATATGTAATAATGCATTATGCTGATAACATGACTGATCGGTTAGTTACTGCTTCTTATGAGAGACATAAATGTGTCAATACAAAGAAATATATCTCTGGAGAGTGTTTGATAGATATAAAAGTACATACACACACATACACACACACACACACACACAGTCTGGTGGAAGTTCTTTCTTGTTCCGGAAGGAGGAAATTACACAAAGAAGCAGACTTACCCACTACTCACTAACTATATATATATATAAAAAAAATGGTGCAATTTCCCCTAACTCTGTATACACCACAGTGATCTAAATAAAATACCACTCTTTGTTATTTAAACCGATAATTTGAAATTACACTTGGATAAATTGAATAATTGTGGCTCTGAAATCTGATTGGCTGAGCTTTACAGTATATTTCTCATCTGTTATGCTGTCGCCTGTTAAATATCTCACAAGTTTGCATAAACGTCCCTGCTCTGCTTGGCATCGTTTTCATATTATGCAGTGCTGGTATTGTTAACATCATTAAGGTATAATATTGTTTATGAAAACAGCAAAATGATGGTTTTAGACACAAATACTTCCGAAACAAAAAAGTAAAACTATACAATGTAAATAAACATTGCGGGAAATCTTTTGCAAACACTCTTTCCAGCTTCTGAATGCTGTCCTCTGTGCTAATCAACACGGCCCTTAATAATAACCTTTCATCAGTCACAGACTAAATGATTGTCATCAGTGTAAAATGACGAGTTTCCCTCCTCCAGCTCTGAGGGAAATCAGAGACTGTGCAGCTTGATGTATTATAATAGTTTGAAAAAACACGCAGCGAGATTTGAACCTCCCGTGTTTGGGATCTCAACTTGGATTGCAGGATTACAGTCCATTGAGTTTTATGAATATTTACAGTAGATATGCTGCAAATGAATGAAGACGTCTGTCCGTGCACAAGTTCACATTTAATGCATTTGGCCTCTGTCATGATACAATGGCACAGTTGCACTCGCTAGCACAATCATGGTACATCAACAATGCAAATGAATGTCATCAGTCACAGCCGACAGCATTTATTGCTTGTGCATGACTGCATTCTGGTTGGTTATTATTAGATTGTCTATCTTTGGACAGGAAGTATGTTGAGATGTATCTTACCTCCTGATGCAGACAGGATCAAATTGTTACTGTCATCTTCATATGTGTATAAGGCCCTGCAGAATAGAGAAAGTGAAATTTTCTTAGTAAAGTGACTATTCAACCGAAGACATCAACAATAACATCAATAAATCAATACAATACTGATTAGAAAAAACAAAACAAAAAAACACTTATGAATGATGTTAAAGTATTCGTTTTTTTCTTTAATGACAATGAATTGAGGCATAATTTTCATTCCCCGCAAAATTGCTTTGGGACAAGTTATATGCCCCGGTTTAATACTAAGGGTTAGGGGTTTGTTCAAGGCAAGTACACAAAACACAATAAAACAAACTAATGAAAAAGTTTTTTTTTATTTTTTATTTCCAGGTCAGTCCCATGCGCAACCCTTTTTAAAACTCATCTCCACGGTACTGACAGACTGGAATGCATTCTATCCAGAGGGCCAAAGCAGTGCACTCTGGGTCAAGGGTGCTGTTAGCTCGGAGGAGAAAATGGCATTATCCTCAGTCATCTGAGAGCTCTGTGTAGGAGGATAAAATATGGAGCGCTAGTACTTGTTATGCTTCTAATAAAAGTGAAACTACTGCTTTTTCATCCCGTCTCACGCTTACCTGGAAAAGCAAGAATAATTCTGGTAACAACTGCGCATTCTAAACCGATATCTAGAGATATTAATGAATTGTGTATGCTCAGATAAACACACACCCCAGCGTTTCTAACATGCCACGGCTTTGATGTTTCATTCTTTAAATAATGGAGGTAATCATTAACATATTGTAGTGCACAGCTAATCTCATTCCCTATCACTGCAAAATAATGAGTAGGAGTTTGATGCTACGCTAGTAAGAACAACAAAGAGAAGAACAGAAGTTCTACTGCCGTAAGCTACAACATGAAGCATGGGAAATGGATGAAAATTGTGCCTCACTGTTTAGATGAACTGATGTACAGTGTTGTGAATATATTGTCCCAAATCTATTTAAAACAGGAACTTTATGAATCTGTGCTAGCTTAATTGTGTAACATATGCGCTTAATTATAGGTGTACTTATTTTTATGGTAGCAATGTGTAACATTGCTGTTTGGTAACTAAAGTGTTTGAAGCGTTTTTAGCAAATTGCTATTTTTGTTTCTAGGGTGTTCTGAGTGTTTCTAGTTGGCAGATGTAGTCTCCATGATAGTTTGGTCTGTAAATCTGTAGAACATTTGGCATTCACAACGCCAAACTTGTGACCAAAGCACAAGAGTGATTAAAACATTGAACTGTTTTTTTTTGGGTACTGTCAAATAGGGATAGCCCGATTTGTGTTTTTAGGACCGATACCGATTATTAGACCAAGTAGACAGATAAACAGATATTTTTAACCTATATATTTGTCTGTTGTAAAAATTTAAATGAATGCCAAAATTAAGAACAACAAGGGCTCTAACAAAAACTGCCTTCCCTGGTGTTGATTGCACTTTAATCCACTTCATCTACAATAATGGTAATATAAAGAAAGAGTTAAATGTGGGGTCACTGTACACTTCATGATTAAGCCTATGAATAATGTCCTAAAGCTAAACAGCTTGGGTAAATGTATTTGGCTTCAATAATTGACATATTAGAAATGTATGTGTAATAGCATAACCTCGAATAATTTTTTTTTACATTTTTTTCTGATAATTAAATCACAACCTTCAAGAAGTGACTATTCAATTCACCATCTCACGCACATCAATTGATGAACTTAGAAAAAGCATAATTTACTTATCTTCATAGCTCTTTTGTAGAAGTTAAAAAGACTGCAACTATTTTAATGAAACTATAACACTAATAGCCTATTATAGACAGACTTGGTTTTATACCCAGTAGCCTAATCTTGACCAAAAACCATTATTTCATTTGTGTAGTCTGTTGTTCTATGCATATATGATGATATATGACCATAGTTTTACTCAAATTTAAAGATCAAGTTTCATGAAGTGAGTCTCACTTCTGGGGAGGTATTGATGTATTTATGTCCTTCTTTAGCAGGGTTTATATTTGAATAGTCTCTTTGCAGATACTTATCCATAGCGTTAGTCGATTCAAGTGTGCTGACCTACATTGGATTAATTCATACAAACTTTGATACATCCCGTGACTTTCCGCATTATACAGTAAATTCCATTTATCCCACTAGTTTCCGCCATTCCGGCCACATTTTCCCCACTGAAACTATTTTTTATTAACGGTCACCAATATTAGTGTTAAAGGTTTAAAGCCATTCAAATATAATTTGTGCATTAATGTTTGTTGTGTTGTATAAGGATTATCAATTAAAACAAAGCAAGTAATGATAACTTCTTGTAGAGCTCACCTCCTCTTAGACACTGTCCTGAAATGGCGGTCCTGAATTATGTGCGCAATTCTGAAAGCCCACAAGATGGCAGCGATTATCGGGGAATCCGATATTAAAAAACCGATAACCGATTATGTGAAAATACTTGGTAACACTTTAGATTAGGGGGTCAGAATAATGCATTAGTTAAGCATTAATTAATGGTTAATTTGTTAATAAATTAATAAATGTTTAACTTAATAATGTTAGTTAATAATGTTAATTAATGTTAAGTTAATCATTAATTACTAGTGTGTTTTTGCTCAAACTAATGCTTAATTGTTAACAAATTAACCATTAATTAATGCATAATTAATGCATTATTCTGAC
>JAUCMT010015514.1:0-20897 GCA_032357475.1 Enteromius thamalakanensis | reverse complement strand
TATAGTACCTACTGTTTTAACGGTCGAGTAGTACGTTCGGTTTTAAATGTAGTACCTACTGAAGCAGTATGCGATTTTGGACGCAGCACAAGATGCCAGAGAGAGGAAGTGAGTGGTATTTAAGGCGGAGAAAAGAGTTCTGTAGGGGGGGGTAAGTAATGAGGAGATTGGCAGCAGCTGGTGATCACTCATACGTGCTCCTACTGAAATTCATTATAAAACGCCAGTTCATGATCAAAGTCTGGGGAGAGCAGCGGAGACAAACATAAAGAAGACGACACATGTTGCTGGTGTGCCATCTAGTTGACACGTGCTGGCACTACCAGCTGAGGTGTTACACCATTAATACAGGTAACGAGTGGAGGAAAGAGGAGCTGACTAAAGAAGAAGTTACAGGTCTGTGAGAGTCACAAATCTTGCTTGTTTGTAGGTGACCAAATACTTATTTTACCACGAAACTTACCAATTAATTCATTAAAAATCCTACAATGTGAAAATTACAGGCCTCTCTCATCTTTTTAAGTTGGTTAACTGACTAAATACTTTTTTGCCCCACTGTAGATTTAGATACAGACGTGATGTGAATCCTCATGTCCGGATATTTATGCTGATTTTTGCTTGAATAAAATGAATCCCTGGAAACTAATTTAGCTATTTTTAATGGGTCTAAGCCATGTATTAGAGCTGTCAAATGATTAATTGTGATTAATCACATTCACAACAAAATTTTTCTTTACATAATATATTGGTATGCACTGTGTATATTTATTAAGTACATATTAATACAAACACATGCATGTATAACCCTAACCCTAGTTCCTTGAGGGAATGAGACACTGCATCTATAGACGCTTTGGGAATGCCTCGGTGTGTCCTACGCTCTGAATCTGCTGTGAAATCTGTCCAATAGGGGATCAGGACGCAGGTGACGTCATGATCCTGACTTAAAGCAGGTGCGAATTATCGCTCATCAGGCTCAGGAATTAAGCAAATGGGTGTGGGTGTGTGGGTGTGGCTAAAAGACACAGCGTCTCGTTCCCTCAAGGACCTAGGGTTAGTTACATAATCCAGAGACGTTTCTTTTCAGGAACTCACACTGTGTCTAGCACACAAATAGTTGGTCCGCCTTCCTCCAGTCCGCAGACCTGCGAATATACATATCCAATGCTTGCACTAGACCTAGACAATGAAGCCTTTCCTGGCTTGCCTCCAGAAATGGAGGAGGGCAAAACGCCTGGAGCACCACTGGCTGAGGTGGGGCAGTGGGGACTTTAGGGACATATCCCGCCGGGTCCGGGTGCAAAGTCAATACAGGTAGCAGCCACTGACAAGGCCTGCAAGTCTCCTTCTCTCTTGAGGATAGAGAGTGCCAACAAGACCGCAGTCTTGAGGGTTAGGCATCTGTCCAAAATTTGCTCCAAGGGTTAAAATGGAGCTCTAGTCAGGGCCTCTAGGACCACTGCCAGATCCCAGGTTGGGACTCTGGATCGTATTATAGGCTTCAGCCTGAGTGCACCTGGCAAGAATCGCACGACTAGTGGATGTCTACCCACCGAAGAGCCATCAATAGGTGCGTGAAATCCCGAAATGGCCGCCACGTATACCTTTAAGTTAGAATAGGCTATCCCTGTAGATAGACTTGCTTGTAGGAATTCCAGAACTGTACCAATCGGGCAGTTAACTGGTTCCTGTTCTCGCCCTGCGCACCACAAAGCAAAAAGCTTCCACCTCAGTGCATACAGTCTCCTCATCGAGGAAGCTCTTGACTGTAAAATGGTTAATAGAAGATCCTCCATATTTGAGAGTACCAAAGGAGACATTGCGCATTCTTCTGAGTCGCAAAAAGATCCACTTCTGGTCGATAGAAGATCCTCCATATTTGCTCCACCACCTGTGGATGGAGTCTCCATTCCCCAGGCCTCGGCCCCTGTCTCGACAGTGCGTCCCTCAGGGAGAGGAGCGTCTTCTGGGACCACGTCAATATTTTGTACGCCAACTTGAATAAAGGACGAGACTGTAGGCCTCCCTTGTGGTTGATAAACGACACTGTTGCCATATATCACACCATAATCTTATTGTGATATCACTTACGGTAGCAGCTGCTGCCATTAGGCCTAACAGTCTCTGAACATTGTTTGACCATAAGTAAGTGACCCTGTCTCACCTTCCTGGCCTCGGCCAGAAGTACATCTATTCTAGCGGGAGACAATCATGTCCGCATCAAAATAGAGTCCCACATTACGCCTGGATAGGCTAATTTTCGAACTGGACAGTACACTTTTCTTTTTATTTATCCTTATTCCCAGTTTGTTCATATGGGTGAGGGTGACATCTCGAGGTCTGCATGCCTCTCTGTGAGAGGTCGCTAAAATCAGCCAATCGTCTAAATAATTTAGAATACGGATGCCCTGGAGCCTCAGCGGTGCCAGGGCTGTGTCCACCACCTTCGTAAAGTTACGTGACAGAGGGTGACAGAGCTAAACCAAAGGGGAGAACTTGGTATTGATAAGCCACTCCCCTGAAGGCAAACCTCAGGAATCTTCTGTATGCTGGATGCATTGAGAAAGTATGCGTCTTTCAGGTCTATTGTGATCAACCAGTCCTCTGACCTGAATTGGCACATCACCTGTCTTAGTGTGAGCATTTTGAACTTCAGCTGACTGACTGAGCGGTTTAATTGTCTGAGATCTAAAATGGGCCTCAGCCCTCCATCCTTTTTTGGAATAACAAAATACAGGCTGTAAAACCCAGAGTTTCTGTTTTCCAATGGAACCACCTCGATGGCCCGCTTTTCTAAGAGAGAAGTTACTTCTTGATCCAGCACCAACATCTAAAGCGGATCCAACAGTGTGGGAAGAACCCCGTTGAAACACGGTGGTTGTTTTCTAAACTGAATTAGATACCCGTCTCTTATCACGGATAGAAGCCAAGGAGAAATTTGTGGTTTTAATTTTTCCCATTCTATCAGCCTTTCTACTAAGGGCACCAGCCTCGCAAGATCGGTCCCTGTGGGAAGATGATATATCTGCGTTTGCTCCCTTGGTTCGCCGAGAGCACTGAAGTGACTGAGACAACCCCCTCGGGGAATGTGTGCTTTGCAACGCCCCAGAGACGCATCTCAGCCGTCACTGTCGAGCACAAAAAGGATGTATGATTGCCATGAATTGCTGCGGCAAACCACGCTGATGCCCTAGCGGAGGCGCCGCGTAAAAATCAGGAACACCTTGATGACTGCGCTTTCTTAGCTGTCAGCACATCCCTAAGATCCTTTCTAGGAGCTGCTCGTTTTTAACTACTTTGCCGTCTCTCGTTTGCACCACAGGCTCGCGGGGGTGCACGAGATGCCACACTCTCTTTTTGCCTTCCTTGGTAGGCAAAAGAGACTTTTACTGGGTGCTGCCAAGAGCTCGCAGCTCTGTGAGGCAGCGAGCAGCGGGGAAGCACCAACTGAAGGCTGCCTCAGTGTGTAAATCTGGAAAGAACAGGAGTGTGCGGCGTGCTGGAGGCGGTCTCGACCTCAGAAAACACTCATCCAGCCTACTTGCTTGTAGTTCAGGCTGCGGAGCTTCAGGCCAGTTCTTCATTGAGTCTCTGTACAGCGTGAGTCACCACTTCCAATAATTCCTCATATTGTGGTGACTGAGGTGGCGGCTGGCTTTCGACACTCAGCACATCCACCTCCTCGGAGGAAGATGACTGTCTATCAGGCTTGCCTGGAAAGAAGAGACCACTCGTGGTGCTTCTTGACCCGGTGCCAAGCCCGATCTGATGGGCTGGGGAAGAGATAGGGGATCGCCCGTCTCTATTCCCTCCATCAGATCAATTTGCGATCCCCATGAGTGCAGACGCCAGTTCACCTCAGAGACAGCGGGGCCTGACCCACGAGGAACGCCAACAAACACACCCTCCGAAAATAGAGCTCTCCGTGTGCGGAGAACGGCCAGGGGCAGCTCATTGCAGTCCCCCACGTGCTCTTCCCCCAAACATGCAACGCACATGTGGTGAGAATCTTGCGGTGTGAGAAAACAATGGCAAGGGCTCACACATTTACGAAATATTTTTTCCTAACTAATAATTTTTGTAGGACATGTTTAGCTGCAACAGACACACAGTAGAGTGCGGTGAATGAATGAAGACTGATGAGCGATCATCCCCACCTGCTTTAAAGGTGCTCTATGCGATGTTGCAGGATTTTAGCTTGATTTCATTTTTATCTCAAACCATATGCATAAATTGTCTTGCTGTCTGCCCTCTAAATACAAAAAACCCGGTCTCGAAAGACAACACAGGGGCTGCAATACCGAAACAAACACTATGGGTACAGGATGTTCATCACAACACAAACAAACTTGGCCAACCAATCGGCAAGAAGAGGTAAGGACAATGCGCATGTTAAACCCCACCTCTTCTTGCCGATTGGTTGGCCGAAGTTTGTTTACGCTCAAAAATTTAATCGAGCTAAAATCCTGCAACATCGCATAGAGCACCTATAAACCAGGATCATGATGTCACCTGCTCAGGGCATCCTGATCCCCTGTCGGACAGATTTCACAGAAGATTCAGAGCGTAGGTCACGCCGAGGCATTCCCAAAGCGTCTATAGACGCAGTGTGAGTTCCTGAAAAGGAACTGTTATTTCGGATGCGTTTGACAGCCAATCATTTGGCTTAATGACCGTTGGTTGTCGATAAGAAATAAAATGACCCAAATCAACATTCCTATTTACAATTCATAATTTACAATACATTTTCTGATAATAAAAGTTAATCAGAAAAAAATAAAAACACTAATACAATTGCACCTGCTTATGAATAGCCTATTGCTTGATGCTGAAGTATCTAAATAGTCTATAACAAAGTACAAAAACATGAAAACTTTATATAGGCCCATTGCCACAATTTAATAATGGGCTATAATAATGTTTTTGTTTTTTTTAAATGGATGAAGAACAGGCTACTAGCGTATAATTTACAAAATAGGTGAAATTATGTATGGAAATATTTGCAAATTTTTTTGCAATACACCAAAATTTTTTAAGGATGGAAGTTGGATGGAAACAAACATTTTGGAAATATTTTTTTTCTTTCTTGATAACAAAACAGTGTAAAAGCTGGATGGAAACTAGGCTATATACTGTTTTATTTCCAAGAGGGAAATCAAATGATGTCTTTGCTCTATCATAAAGTGCCCAAATAGTGAGCCTTCGTGTTTTGTTTGGGAGACTCACATGTGTTTATGGTGGAACTCCATGATTTTGTCCATCAGGGCCATCTGGTCAGGGATGTAGTTGGTGTTTAGTAGATGCTGTCTACACTGGGTTTCCTCAAAATCTCCAATCTCAGCTAAATAAACACACACATGGACACACACACACACACACACACACACAGGTTCACTATAAGTAAATTACTTGACAGAAACACAAAAAGAGACAGAGAAGGAACAACATGTATAAAATTGTTAATATCTATTTCCATGCTTTATAACCTTTTACTGAATGACAGCCGTTGTTTTTATATGCCACTGCATGGCACTTTAAATGAATAGCGCAAAAAACTGTATTCAGTTTTTTTAGGTTTTAGATTATTATGTTCTTTAGATTCTCTTTCATTCTCATCCCCAGAGTTACATCTTCCACCATTTTTGGGATTACTTAAGAACTTATTTGACGTAATTAGCATTGTTTAAATTGAGGGGAAAGTCAATGGAGAAGAATGGTTGAGCAAATTCTGCTATATAACAAAAGTATTCTCGCAGCATCACAAAACTGAAGTTGATCGACTGATGTCACATGGACTGTTTTACAGTCATTTCAGTTGTGTTGCTGTCTATAGAGGGACAGATGGCTCTTTGATATCTGTAAAAATATCTTAATTTGTGTTCAGAAGATGAGGTCTTATGAGTTTGGAACATGAGGGTGAGTAATTAATGACTGAATTTTCACTTTTGGGGGAAACTAACCCTTTAGGTATATAAATATTCAGGTCAAATGTATTTATAATATATGTAACATGAAGTAGACATTTTATTGTATTCATTTTTCACTAAGTTAGTTAAGGCTGCATCACTTTGAACAGACACAATCACAGTCAGCTTAACTCACACTGGATGATATGAGAGACCAG
This sequence comes from Enteromius thamalakanensis, assembly GCA_032357475.1. NCBI lineage: Eukaryota > Metazoa > Chordata > Actinopteri > Cypriniformes > Cyprinidae > Enteromius > Enteromius thamalakanensis. The sequence continues at coordinate 14,773 of JAUCMT010015514.1, read as the reverse complement.
AAGAGCAGCGCTGGCGTCGCTACACGTGAGACGTCCGCTGGCCAGATCCTGCCTCACCTGCAGCGCAAATAAGTACCTGACAGAAAACAGGCCTATAAGCACATGTGAGAGACACACAAACGCCTCAGTGAATGAGAACGGCCTCACCTGGTCAGCTCCTCCAACAGCAGCGAGTGATCAGAGGGGAAGAATTTCACCACAAACCGAAGGACGGTGTGCTTGGGCCCTGGACACACACACACACACTTTATAAAAGCCTAGCACGAATGTGTTAGATCATTCAAAAATAGAGATCATGTCTTGTAGAAAACATAGAGCAATGCTAAACTCTCTCTCTCTCACACACACACACACACACAGCAGTGAGGGCTCTTACGTGTGATCTGCTTTCTAATGGGCTTTAGTAAATCCAACCAAACCTGTGGAGTAGAGCACACAGCAAAGATGAGTCCGACTGACACACAGCCCTCAGCTTACATAAACACACCACAACAAGAACATTTCATAAACTCACTGACATATTCACTACAGCTATTTCCTGTTAAGGTCATTGAGCTCTTAACTAAGAGCAGCAGAAATCAACTTGGAAAACGGTCCTAAAAATGCATTATGATTGTATTTGTTGTAAAAATAAATCTGTCTCACCATCTTTCTGTGATGGCTCTGGAACTCCAGGCCAAAGTAATCTCCCTCAATAAGGTTCAGATGCAGGCAGACCATCTCGAACAGAACCCGACCCGGTGCTCGATGCTGTTAAAAACAAAACACAATGAAGACTAACTAGTTAGAATGAACTAGGCTTGATGTCAAAATTTCAAAGGTGCTGCGACGGAGGACTATTAAAGAACTATTGCATTTAGTGTGTTAGTCAACAAAATATATAATCAAAATATAAGCACTTCTGTAAAGAATGATATTAAAACAAATAAGTAAAATTTTTATTTGGGCATAAGAGTAAGGGTTGGAAAATGCCCTTTTTTGAATATTTAGGACAGAAACAGAGAATAGATAGAATGTACTGCTGGTCAGAATCTGTCCTGTTCTTCGGCAGCTCAGACTGACAACCCAAACAATGCTCTGACATCATCAGTACTAAATATAGCCCCGCCCCCTTCCGAGGAGACACAAGTCTGAGCAGATATTTGCAGCAATGAAACATTCCATCCTGATGAACATTCCATCCACTTCCCATGGAAGATCGCACAGTTGCCATGGTTACCATAACCAGGGAGGGATTAGTAACTCCTCCTCTCACTGCATACAGACACATCATAAACACAGAGACCAGAAGTGGTAAAAAATAGGTCATGATTAATCAAAAATAAATACATAAAATAAATTGTAAGGGAAAGACCATAAACAAGGCAAGCTGAACAGAATAGCAGAAGACAAAGAGTTTCTAAAATAGCTGCCTAGAGATTATTATTCAGTTCCTTGTAGGTAAAAAACAAGCACATACAAAATCAATATAAAAAATATTTGACAGAGAATATCTTGCACGGCTTCCTCTTGTGAAAGGAAGTACACTTCCTTATTCCTACACTTAGAAAACTGCACAGTATAAATAATAATGTAATGTTTTTTATATTTCAGACAGTTAAATGCATGTTAATGCATGTTTATTATTATTCCCGTGATGAGGTAGCCCTGGGAGGGCGCACCGGACAGCTGGCTCTGATCCGTCACGGCTTGTCACAGTAGAGGCAAAGATTGTCGATCACGCTCCTCGTCGGTTAGATGAGTTGTCCCGACTTGCATAGGCTCAGGAGTGCTGTGACTGGAAGGAGGTGGGAGTGCTTGCAGTGAAGTTGTGATCTTATCAGGTTGTCCACCTGGATGGCTAGTTCCATAAATTCCTCGAAAGTTTTCCCCTGATCTCGGCAGGCTAGTTCCGATTGCAGCTCCCTGCTTAACGCTTTCTGATAAGAGAGCCATAAGGGGTTCTGGAGGCCATCCGGTCTGAGCGGCCAGGGTGCGGAATCGGAATGTGAAGTCAGCCGCAGTGGATGTTTCAGGGCGTGAATCTCCTCGCTGGGATCACGCCCCCCGGTGGAGTGATCGAACACCTCTCGAAATTGACGGAGGAAAGCTGCGTGGCTGACGAAGGACATCCTCTGTCCCTCCCATAGTGCGGTGGCCCACTCCAGTGCTCTTCCCACCAGTAAAGAGCAAATTAACGCCACTTTGCTGTCCTCGGTAGGAAAGCTGTTGGGTTGTTGATTGATGTAGATGTCACATTACATCACAAATCCCTTGCATTTCCCTGGTGAACCATCATACTTCTCAGGCAGTGAGATGCATGCAGCATGGCCGGTGTTTGCTGGTGCGGCCGTGGTAGCAGCTGCAGCAGGTGCTGGCAGGTGAGTGAGTGTGGTTACAGCGGCGCTCAAAGTCTGGAGTGAGGTGTTCACAGTTTGCAAAGACTGACCTAACTCCTCAGTAAGGTGAGTCAGTTTTTCAAGTTGCTGATGATGTGTTGACAGCAACGATCCCTGGCCAGTTGGTAAACAGGGGCTGAATCTGAATCTGGCGAAGTCTTCTGTGACTCAGACTGAGTAGACATTGGATGCATTTGCTCACTGTGACAGTGCCACAGAGGACCGCCTTACAACACATGGATCCTCACTCGGCCTCTGCCATATCACATAATACTTCGCCTCAGAGGGATCCAGCAGAAGTTTCTAATCTACAGGCAGTGTTCGCTTAGAGAAGAGAAGCAACAATCTATACCAAGATAGATCTTCGGAACCCCTTATTACCTGATTAGAATTAAAGAAGGTGATGAATGGAAAACAGCATTTGTGACCACTAGGGGGCACTACGAATATCAGGTTGTGCTGTACAGGCTAGCTAATGCACAAGCAGTATTTGAGTCCTTTATCAACGAGATCTTCAGAGACATCTCGAACAAGTATGTAATTGCATACATATCTGACAATACTTATTTATTCCAAAACAGAAAGTTAACACCAAAACCATGTCCTATACAGACTGTTGAAATGTAAAAGGTGAGAAGTGTGAGTTTCATGTTAAGCAAACTATATTCCTTGTGTATAACATTAGCCATCAAGGTGTGGAAATGGATAGTTCCAAGATCTCCGCAGTCACTGAATGGCCTCCACCAACCACCATCAGGGCCAAGAGACTGAACCCTTGTCAAGCACGCTGGTCACTTTTCATCACCAGATTTCAATTTACTGTAACATAACGACCTGGCAGCAAAAACAGCAAGGTTGACGCATTATCCAGGCGACAGAATTCATCCTACATCCGTCAATTATCATTGCACCTTTTACATGGGATCTGATAAATGAGATTCAAAGGGAACAACAGAATGAACCTGCACCACCTCCCAACAAGCACTATGTACGTGGAATTCTACGCATAAGAGTCATGCAATGGGCACATACATCACTTTGTTCAGGCAACCCAGGTATCTCTAGAACAAGAACTCAAGAATCAATGATTAGGGATGTGGCTAATGTCAAGTCATGCCCAGTCTGTGCTCAGTCCAAGACACCCAAACAATTACCCTCTGGCTTACTACAACCCTTGGCCATTTCCCAGTGCCCTTGGTCATGCCTCTCAATAGACTTTATCAATTAACTACCACCGTCAAACGGTTTCACAACAATTTTGGTGATCATTGATTGTTTCTAAAAGGCCTTCCATCTCATACCCATGAAAGCCTTCCCCACTGCCATGGAAACTGCTCTAGCTATGTTGAAACCTGTTTTCAGAGCTTCTGGTATACCTGAAGACATTGTCTCAGATAGTGGAACACAGTTCACCTCACAAGTTTGGAAAGCCTTTTGCAGACAGCTGGACATCACCATCAGATTAACATCAGGTTATCATCTTCAGTCTAATGGGCAGGTGGAGAGACTGAAGCAGGAGAACAACATCGTCGTTTAGAGTTTCTACAATGAGCAGAATATGCACAAAACTCTTTAAGGCATTCCTTAACTGGTCTCACTCCATTTCAATGTGTGCTTGGATACCAACCCCCTATGTTCCTGTGGTCAGGAGAACCATCTATGGTACCTGCAGTTGATGACTAATAGTCGTAGTGAGAGGGTGTCCACGTGCATCTGCAGAGGAAGAAATCAAGGCCAATAACCTCCCTACTAACCTGGACAGTGTCTGGCTTTCTACTCAGGACCTCAAGCTTCGGCTACCAAGCAGGAAGCTCAGTCTAAGGTATGTAGGCCCATTTAAAATCTTAAGACAGATTAATGAGGTCACATATCACTTGGAGCTTCCTGCTAATTATAGTGTCTCTCCATTCTTCGATGTTTCTCTTCTTAAACTGGTCAACCCGGGTGGTGATCCTAACTGCAAGAATCAAGAGCCACCTCCACCGCTGAAATTGATGGATCTCCTGCATATGTGGAAAAGAAGCTGTTGGACTCCACGCAGTGACGAGGTCGGCTCCAATATTTGGAGGATTAGGAGGGGGACGGACCTGAGGAGGGATCATGGGTAGCTGCTCACAATATCTTGGATCCGTCCCTCATTGCCCCTTGCTTTGACATTTTGATTGGCTTCATGCTTGTGCCTTCTGCTTGTGGATTTGTTTGCTGTGAATTTTAATAAACTCATATGGATCCTCACTCGGCCTCTGCCTCTACACAGGTACTACAGTACTACATCTGCTTTAGTATGTTAGTTAACACATCAAAAGAAGTATACTTCTGTAAAGCATGGCAAACAATTGTTAAAAATGATTTGAAATGTGCTTTTCAGTTGGCATGATGACAAAGTGCCCTTTTTAAAGATTTACCAAAGTATCATGAAAGTTTGGAATGTAGAATAAGGTCGTGTAGAATAAAGCATTAATATGTGCTTAATTAGCACTAATAAATGGATAACATTTTAATAATATGCATGCTAATATGCAACTAATAGGTCTAACCATAAAAAATAAAGTGTTACCACAGAATTTGATTGTGTAAACATTGGGACATGCTCCTGAATCATTATTAGTCTGTTTTTATCTATAAAAAAACTATTTACTGCAAGACATGGATTAAAAGCCACAATATGTAAACCCTTTTTCACAGTGTTATGTTTTTTGTCTCTCTCTCTCTCTCTCTCTCTCTTTGTCTATCGCTGTGCACACAGAACTGACCCATTATATCTAGTTAACATGAGCCAAGTCAATTACTGAGAGGTCACAAGACAACAGAAGCGGGTGAAAATGCCACAGGCATGTGTGTGTGTGTGTGTGTGTGTGTGTAGTCTGTTCATTAAGCAGAAACTGGGCTGAGTGTTCAGTCGGCAGAAAATCACCCTGAAACATTTGTTCAGGTTTTTGCAAGTTCTGAGACATTTTCCAAAGAGAATCGTGTACAGACACAAAAACATCAATGGTCTCAAATGTCTCTACTGTGTCAGGAGGACAGATTGTCTTTACCGTGCTTGTATCTGCCTTAAAGATATGTCGTTATACTGTAGATCACATCTCTCACACACAATTCTCCCCTTCCCCCACGAACACACATGAAAACACAATGCTAATGCTACACTCTTGAAATAAATGAAATAAGTAAATATGATACAGCATTTGCAGCTAAAAAATTAAAAAGAAAACCTTGATAAATTAATAATTGTGCCTTTAGTCTGATTGGATGAAATTATGAAATTAACCTGTGAATGGAATAAATTTGGTTCTGCATATTCATCTGGGATAAACAGAGAGAAACATTATGTTGTACATTATTAAGAAAAAAAATATATTTCCTTTTAAATCCATCCATACGTTACATGAACCAATCTCAATAATATGAGTATTAAGAAGCAATTTGGATTCCATTGTTTTTAAGGATATAGTATTATGAGTCAAAGTATTAAGTATAATATAAAGTATTATGAGTCAAAAGATCATAAAGAATATACTTTTTTTGTAACTTGTGAAGACACATAAAGTGTTATAACAAGTTAGCTCCCTTGTGAAAAAGTACACTTGATTATACTGAATGTTCACTTAAAATCAAACCAAAGTATTTACAAAAAAAAACTGTGTTTGTAGTTAAAATAATATTAATTATATAAAAGTTAATTTAGGTGTACGCATGGAACCAATGTAATAAAAAATAGATAATGAATAAAATGAATAATAATAAGATTATGTGTATCAAGGGGGATTTGTGTTTATTTTCACGCTAATCCAAGCTGGTGCATTCATGACTGGTCAAGCATGATTTTATTGCTGAAGCTTGTTGACAAACCCAAAACACAAGTGTATGCCAGTGACTACCAATATTTTTCCAGCAAGACTAGACTAGACTAGACTCAAGCTAGGTTAAAGGGGTCTTATGATGCAATTACAAGTTTTACATGTTCACACAAAGAAAGAAGGCGGAGCTATTATTCTGTCTGTAGTGTTGCTGCGGGTTTGAAAGTCAAACTACTTTGTTTGTGCTTCCAAAAGAGACAGTTTTGAGCGGTGAAGGGTAGTGCTTGTAATGCGCAGGGACGCAGCATCACGTTATAGTAAGGTACAGAACATTTCCGTCACACTTTATTATTATTCAGCCAATCGCAGTGCACTGGACAGCTGGCCAATCAGAGCACACCTCGCTTTTTTAGAACAATGAGCTTTGTACAAATCAACCTGTTTCAGGAGGCGGGGCTTAGAAGAGAAACAATACAGTATGTGGAAAATAATGTGCTTTTTGAAACTTAAACCACATAAACACAATGCATTACACTAAATACACAAAATAATGCTCTTTTTAGCAAACTCTTATGACACCTTTAAAATGTTGCCACAAACAAATTGTACATATCAACGATTGCAGGAAATATCTGTTATGTATGGAATGCTGGTAAAGTCCGAAGGTCTAAAGAATGTGAGATAATTGCTGGATTTTCACATCAAATTACACAGTGCAAAGCAAACAGATAGTCAGAATGACTGTGGTCAAAAACAAGATACATCTCTTTCATCACGGACATGAGATGATCTGTGTTTCAGAGAATGAATTTCTGAGATGATGACCAAATCAACACAATAAAACTGTGACAGTACTATATTTCACTTCAACATGCAGGCTTCACTTTTGCTTTTAAATTGTGAATTCAAATTCACAAAAACAGTAAACCATCTGAAATTACTCAACATCTTGATTAACTAACAGTGAATTTACAGCTGAATTACCTAATCGCCCAAACATTGTAGAAGAAGGCATAAAAGGCAGGAGAAGTGTACTTGCTGTGCAATCTGTTAATTGCTTCATTAAGAACTACAGTTATAGTCTATATTTCCAACTACTCCAAGTATTTTTTAAATAAAAGTGCTTAAAAAAACTTTTTGATAGTTAGCATCAATACTCCCCCCATTAAACTATTAAAATAATGCACTACTTAAAGTGCCATTAAACTTATATCAGCAAATAAACTCAAAAAAGTGTTTCTTTTTATGATTGGTTATGCTTATGATTTTAAATATAAATAAAAAAAGATTCATGAGCAAACATTTCTATAAAGAACAGAATTACATTCTTCTGCTAGTAAACAAGAAATGTAATGTCAAAGTGACAGAAAAGACATTTATGATGTAAAAACAAATCTAAGAATGGAGTAATGTTTTCTAAAAATTATCACAGACATTAATTTATTTAATTTAACTTTTAAAAACATAGTCAAATAGAAAACCCATTTTAAATTGTACAAATATTTTAAAATACTATTGTTTTTACTGCATTTTTGTTCAAATGAATGCAGCCCTGGTGAGCATAAGAGACCGACCACAAACGCTTGAATGATTCATTTGGCTTAGGACAGCACATAATAAAATATTCTTGTTTTTCTTTAAAAAATATTACAGAAATTCATTTTCTAACTAAAAGTGGCATCTGTTCCCTGATGTTCCCCTCATAACGTGTCTGAATGCAGAGCTCATCCACCGTGAATGTCAGAATCAGATGAGGACATCAGTGGGAACTTTCTGCTCGCGCTCACAAACACATAACGCTCCATTATACACACACACACACACACACACACGCCCACTTACACAGGTGCTGTCCTGGAGGTCACAGATAAATGATAAATGGCAAATACATGCCTAAATAATTTCCTTCTATGGGCCAGATTTACTAAACAGTGCAAATTAGTGTGCATTATATATATATATAAACATATTACAAAGCCAGCAGAAGAAAATTCTAAATAACATGGTTAGACAAACAATATACTCAGAAAACGTGTTGTTCTTGCTTTTAAAATAATTTAATTCATGAGGAAAAAACTCTCCCTTCTACCCCAGGATCTCTGCGGTCCTCTTCCTAGCTACAAAAATTGCATTCATTTCAAGAGCATAGTTTAAGACATGCTTCAATTCTAGTAATATAAAGAGCACAAACATTATGAAATCACATTGTGTCATTCATTTCATACTCCTACATTAAAAACTCCTACAAATGCATATTTAATAAGGTCATGTTCAAAAATAACCGTGTCCATGCCTTTTCAGTGCTAATTCGTTACTGCGCGTCTGGAGTAAAACTGCCCCTGAAATTGCTTTTCTGACAGCAGTTTCTTTCCAATGTCCTCTCACCTACATGTGAGTGTATGAACAGGGTTGTGTTTGTTAGCAAGATGTCCTAGTTTCACAAAATTTGTAGCTCCTCACCAGCAAGATAAAGGTCAGGAAGAAGAGACACTGGAAGTGTGTGTGTCAGTGACCTGATTTATCTGTTTCAGTGCTGAGGTAAAGATGAAATAATACTATTCACAGCATTATACAGCATACACCATAACTTGGATCATTTAAGATATTTGCATGAGAATAAATGAACAAATAATGCTGCACTTTTTATTGCCAGTTTGTCAAAAGAGGCTTTATGGTTTATTGTTTGAAAAATGAACACGTCATATAATGCAACTGCACACTTTCCTTTCTCTTTGGAGTGTAACAAGATGCTTATAGATAAGATTAAAGTTTCAAACCCAAAGAGAAATTCTTTATAAAAGTTATGACTTGTCCACACCCTCCTAAAACCACTCAAAACCCAAACTCACCTCCACTTTTCTACGTCACAGAGTGGGTTTATTGAGCTATTATTCTGTCTGTAGTGTTGCTGCGGGCGCCATGTTCTGGAGACGCTGTGTATCGTTGTGAAAGTCAAACTACTTTGTGCTTTCAAAAGAGACACAACTAGACACAACAGTGTTAAGTTGTGTTTCCAACACTGTTCCAGAACAATTCAACACAAGGGGTGTAACATGTCCATCACACGCTTGCAGTATTCGGCCAATCACAGTGCATGGGATAGCTGGCCAATCAGAGCACACCTCTCATGTACAAATCAACCAATTTTTTCCGTTTTTTTTTACTTAAACTACATAAACACATTGCATTACACAACATAATAAACATCATATGACCCCTTTTTTACATTTCCAGTATTTTCCAGAATAAATATTTCCTTATTTTCAGTAATACCACAGTGATCATAATAAAAAACTGAAAGTTAATCTTATTGTGTGCAAAACATAAGACCACTAGAGCTGTGCACTGCCATGAATTGGGTAATTCAATAAAGAATCACAATTTACTATTATCACAATGCATTTTTCAAAAAGAGGGTAAAAGGGATAGAAAGAGAGACAGAAAGCCCACATACTAATACTAATGAAGTCAGTATGATGTCTCAGTGATTATGACTGCAGTGTTTATTCAGTTCATCGTTACATTAAGTGACATATTGATCCGAGTCAGTAAAGAGGAAGGAAGAATAACACCCTCTTCAGGGACTTTATGATCTTCTCTCAGACAGAGAGTTAAAGCTCTTACACAAACACAGCGCACATGATCAATAATCAACACACACTTCAGTCAAGGCTGACCCTTCATGCTGGGAATCTCACTGACACAACGACTGGGCAAAAGACCAGCATTGCAAGAGATGTGTGTGTTGAACCCCAGCCAAGCAAACCTTAGGACAATAGCTCACAGCTCTCTGTGGTGTCACAGATCTGCAATGTTGCAGGTTACAAAAAAACATATAATTTTAGATTTGGTTTGCACAGGCATGCTCTATATTTATCCACAGAATAGCTAAACCCCTTCAAGAACCACTCTCACATTCAGTCTCACTCACACCTACAGCTCAACAAAATCCATTAATAATCTCAATCATCTTCTACAGAGATGCTACAATATGTTTCTATTATGACAATGACCAACATTCCTCCAATTATATCATTGTTGTTCTCCATGTCTCTCAATGTCTTTTATATATGGGGTATACATAAAAAATTCCCACCATCAAGGCCCATTATTTCTTTTATTGACACTTACTTTAAAAAAAGGTTGGTTCTGAATGTTTTTGTTGGTTTATTTTTTCACATCACTACCGAACACTTCAGAACAGTGCTAATTAAATAACCATGTACTGCTCGGTTAGATCTTGAGTTAGGTTCAAAACACGACAGAAACAGTCACAACATCTTTGGGGTTTTTAGGTGTTATCTCCTAATATTGTCACCACTGAAACATGCCATCATTTCAGTAATGACAAAAGGGAACACATAATCGTCATATTCAGGGACAATAAACAAACATTTTTTCAAAACATTTCCAACTATGGCCAAATATATGATAAACTGACATGTACAGCACAGGCCAGGTTCTGTTCAGACCAGCACCATTCACATGCTGTCTGTGCAACTGAAGGTGGCCAATCAGTGAGATTCAGCTTGAAGTCACATGTTCAGAACTTGCTTTAGTATGGGCCACCTACTGTCAGAGAGTGAAATTACATTTTTAGTTAGCCATTCTGCCATTATTTACATATTCAGTTCCCACTGGCTGGCAAACTACGATTGGTAGTTCGGTAACAAGTCGATGCTAAAAAAATGAAAACTTGGTACCGTTCCTGTGGTACAGAGCATTCGTTCACCTCAGTTCCTGATACGTACAGCGCCATGATTTCCATGATGCAGAAAATTTGGATAGTTTAAATATGGAATGTAACTTACAGATTGTTGTATGGCCTAGTAAAAATTAAGCTGCAAAGCTTGTGTTTGTGAAGGAATGAGTGGCAAACGCGAGGTTATGTTAACTACATACACTGAAGTGATTGACGCTCGTCTCAATGAGGACATTAACATACAAACAGGAATGTAAAGGTATTCATGGCAAGCCGTCAGAATAAATGTTCGGTTTAGATATTGTGTCATTTTAGAAGTACTGCAAATGTCCTTCATTTACCAAAAAATAAAATGTGTTTAAACTTCATTTTTAAATCAGACAAATGGCAAGCCAAAATTGTCCCGATCATTCATGTGGGCCTGAAAAGGTATGTGTGTTTATTTTTGAAACACAACAGCAGAGATTTATTGGATATGAACTCACCGATATGTCGAATTTCTCCTCCGAGTCATCCAGCAGCACGACTCTGATGGGCATCAGGCGTCCTGGTGGCATCGCGGGCGGTTTGTGTCCCGGCTCCAGGGTGCTGATCCCCAGAGTCTCTGGTGCCCCTAACCTCTGTCCCGCCAGCGACGCTTGGCCCTGTTCCACCATGATCTTCCTGGCTCAGCCTGAACACAACACACACAAACGTCACACTCCGATGAAGTCTTTTTGGTCTGATGTTTTTGTGCTCTCATCAGACAATGAACCTATTACGCGGATCCAACTTCTCATATCTCTCTCTCTCTGTTCCCATCATTTTCACTGTTTATCACACATGCCAGAGCACTGATGTCATTACTTCTAAACCAAGGGTCAACACGAGAAACAGAGGGGAGGAAAAGAGAGAAGCTGAGAGACTGACAGAGGAAAACATGAAACAACAAACACTGATCCATATGTGACCTGCACTTCTCATACGCAACGACATGTATCTCAGCGATCTTCAAAAGAACCTTCCAAATGGTCAGTATTCAATATATTCTCTGGTTTGTGCTCATATAAAAGAGAAACACCAGGAAAGTACGGCAGTTTTCATTTTCCTAGAAGTATGACAGAGTTATTTGTTTTCGTTCCTGAGGGCATAAATAAATAAAACATTCATACTTTATTAATAAAGTCTAGTCACATTGTTTGGATTTACACAGACAGTATTATTATTTTTTTTATTAATTCATCTTATAGGATACACAAAAATAAATAAATAAACATTTGCACTTTATTAGTATTTATAAAGTCATTAGTTTCTCCACTGTTGCGTCTGCATGAACAATACCATTATCTGTGTTATGTTTATAAAAGCAGATTTAAGATTTAAATCAAAGTGCATTGTAAAAATAAACTGGGCTGTTTGGTTTTATAGGCTAATATCAATAAAACACCTTGGAGAGAAGCAATAAAGCGTGGATCTGCTCTCAGGGCTTATCCAGAGGGGGAGGGTGAAAGACCAGACCAGTGCCAGCAAAAACCAGATCCACCGGAACACAGCCAGTGCTTCGACACTAGTGTTTAAAACATTCCCTTCATTCAGTAACGCCCCTCAAGCCCTGGAAAAACCATCGGCACTGATGGTGATGCTACATCTTCAGACGCGGCTGGGAAATGAAGCCGCCACATGCATAACCCATCAGAATATCTACAATAGCGCAATCTTTAATTGAGAACACAGAGATCAAATGCGGAGAAGTTAAGCTTTTAAACGTGGAATACTAAACGGACTTTATCCCACAATGCATTCACCTTTGTTTACCTTGAAAACCTCCACAGTTCACAATTCAAACAGACTGCCTTCGCGGTCTTTCACTGTTAAAATGAATTAAAGGTGTAATATTTCAGAACGGTCTTTATTATTGTTTCAGTGCGCGTCGCGTCGCGGCTGCGCGTCACCTCACCTCACAGCGTTCAATCAGGTGCCATCAAATGAATGAAAACCATTGCAATTCTTAATCGACTTCCCATTGCCTGTTTTAAAACAGCTAATACTAAAGGCACACATATGTCACATTTAGAGCTGATTTTGTTTCAGGCTAACTGGGGAAGTAAAGCAGAAAATAGGAACAGAGCGTCCAGCGCGTACAGGCAGTGAACTGAACAAAGCGCAGAACGGGTCTATTGACGTCTAATGTCAAGGTCCTTATAGAGGGATATGTTATTTCGATATCTTTTGCACTTCCATCAAGTGAATGACTCATAATACAGCCATAGCAGGAAGCGGCGGTGCATAATAGTAATATAACAGTACGGAGCTTCAGCAATGTCACGGCGGTTCTCAGGCTCAAATCTGTGGCTAGATTTACCCCCTTAATCTCTTCCAAGCACAGAGCACCGCTGTGAATGAGAAGACGCATCCAAACGCTTACCCCGATTATAAATCCGCGGCGTGCGAGTGTACGTTTGTCCACGAATGCACCGAGCGCGACGGCGATGCTGCGGAGCCGCTTCAGATGCAGCCTGTTGTGGAGCAGACGAGCGTCCTCGCAGTCGCCATGTCTGCCGGCAGGAGAGACGGGATTACACTGACTGGGTCCAGCACAAATCCAAGCAACACACAAGATCTCAAAGGCAACGAAACGCTCGCTCACATGCTGCCATCTGCAGAGTAAAGCGCCATAACGCAGTGCTGATACAAATCAGTGCGCCACAGACAGTCCGTTTCTACTTCACCCAAAACGAATCAGTAATCATTTAGGCTACTCATCCTCGAGTAGTTTCAAACCTGTATGAATCTCTTTGTTCTGCCGAACACAAAGAAATATATAAGAATGTAACCAGGCTATTTTGGTCACTATTTACTTCCATGGTGACCATAACAGCCTGGTTACAAACTTTATTAAAAATATCTTTCTTTGTGTTTGGAGGTTTGAAACTACTTAAGTAAATGATGACATAATTTTTATTTTTTGGTGAACTAAGGGGGTCCAAAAGGTTGGTAATTCATAACGTTTAAATCCATTTGGCATGTTTGTTTGACATTAAAATCATTAACAATTAAAATAATTAATTAAAAACTGTCTTTAAAAATAATTGCAATTCTAGTTCCTAAAAAAACTTGACAACACAAAAAAAAATCTCTTACAAAGATAAGTTTGTTTATTGGAACAGAGAAATGTACCATTGCATCACTAATGGATGCTCTGCAGGGAATGGGTGCCTTCAGAGTTCAAACAGCTGATAAAAACATCACAATAATCCAGTCCATCAGATAACATCTGGAGAAGTGAAAAGCTGCATGGCTTTAAGAAACAAACCCATCAAGACATTTCAAGAGTTCATGCTTTTCTTGTAATAATAATAAAGCAAATTTGGCGAGCTGTCTGGGGAGCGAGCTGGGAGAATGGTGAACTCCGAACCCTAGTGGATGGAACCCTTGCGTGGGCAAGAGTTTGGCGTTCAGCTCGTTCACCATCTGCCCCCCAAAAAGGCTATGGGAGGACAGCAGCCAAATTTGAGCACCCAAAAAATGCAATGAGAGAGGACGAAGGAGAATAGTAGGAAAAATAGAGTGATGGTAATGTAAAATGACGAGATTAAACTTTTGTTTATCAATAGCAGAGACGGTCTCTGTAGTCAAGACAACGATGATCACTGGAAATTAGGTGTCCCCAACCAGTGGCGGTTCTAGGCACGGACGGACAGGGCGGCATTTTTTCTTGTCACGTGGGGGGCACCACACGAATTTGGAGGAAAAATAATAATCTGTGCAACTAAGCGGTTTTCTATTATCTATCATACCTGTGCTGTGCCGCCGCCCCCTGCTGCTGAAAGAGAGCCACACAGAAGCTGAGCGAGCAGAGAGAAGAGGGGAGGGGATGGGCGGGCTCTCCCAAATGAAGCGACAAGGAGGGGGCT
>JAUCMT010015130.1:0-21008 GCA_032357475.1 Enteromius thamalakanensis | reverse complement strand
AACCTTTTTGCTATTGGGTGGCGCACTATAACCAATCAAATGGAAGACATGAAATATTATTTCCAAGCATATGTCCCTGCGAATATTACACTCGATATAATTTCTTATAATAATCCCACATAAATGCCTTTGGTGTATTAAAAAGGAGTTAAATAAGAGAGCTAGCGCCCCCCGAAGGAAGTCGACTGAGAGTGAGCTGATGTTAAAAGTTGTTCTTGTTCAGTCTTTTAATAAATATCATATTCTTGATATTAATGCATTTTAGTAGCAGTTTCTAATTCCTGTCTTCCTGTCATGTCTTGAGTATTTTAGGTAGTTTCACCAAAATGGGACTTTTTTGCATTGTCATAATGAAAACATGACAAAGCCATGTGACTATCTTGTTCATAAACAAGGGTGTCAGGACATTTCATCTTGATGACACTGACACTTTCATTGACATGAGTACTTGCTTTTGAGAAATGAACTATCCATTTTGAGTAAGTGAAACGCTTTTGCAGGTTATCAACTAGGTTTTGCAGTTTGTACTAATTGTTTTGAGAAATGCATTAACTGTTGTGCAAATTTAAATAGTGTTGAGAGAAATGCACCAAAGCGACTGAGAAAAACTGTAAATAGATTTACTACTTATTACGTTTCACGAAACTTATTACATTTCCAAAATAATATTGTAGTGCAAATATCTGTTTTGCACAATCAAAGAAAATAGCTTACCTGTGGTGTAGAATAATGAGGTGTATATAAAGAATAAATTAACAATTATAATAGCATAGAAATATTGTTTTATTATATTGTATTGTGGGTGGGGTGGGGGGATGAAGGGCTTAATAGAGCCATTCAGAATTGCTGTGGCTCAGGTGGTTGTCTCAGAAAGTCTGGC
The DNA here is from genome assembly GCA_032357475.1 of Enteromius thamalakanensis. NCBI lineage: Eukaryota > Metazoa > Chordata > Actinopteri > Cypriniformes > Cyprinidae > Enteromius > Enteromius thamalakanensis. Next base: position 20,128 of record JAUCMT010015130.1, on the reverse strand, counting down.
TTCAGTACTGAGTGCCCGTGGGTAAAAATGATAGATTTCAATTGTGTATTTTTGTGTGGCCCTGCACTGTGCATCTGACATTGAGATTAATGGCAACGCTTGTGGATAGTCCTTTTCAGTATTATAGATCCTTGATATAAACTGTGACTGCACGTCACTAAGTGCGTGATACAATGAAAATCAATTGTAAAGTTGCAAGCAGTTAAAACAAAAATTAAAAATAGATAGACAGAAAGACAGACAGACAGGGATAGACAGATAGATAGATAGATTTATAAAATACATAAATAATAACTACATTTATTAAAAGTGACTAAATAGTACTGAACGACTTTATTCCTAATTTCTAAAATGCAGTTTCTTTAGCTCAAAACAAGCACCAGTGTCAAAAAACTTTAGTAAGGAACCAACAACACTTCAGACAGAATAGACTGTAAAGTGAGAAGGAGATCTCCACTGCCTATGCACAACAGAGACCAGCAACACTCATCACAAATTCATTTTCCACAGATGAAATGACTAATGGGCCAGAAGGCTGGGGAGAGATGGTAAATGAATAAAAACAACCTTGCAGCAAGAGGAATGTGCTGCCGGATCTTGTATTAAGCAGAATAGGAGTGTAAAGCAAGCATGAAATGAAGGCGGGCAAGCAGCATTCAGCTGCATGCATGGAAAGTAGGTCAAATATGCTCGGAGAGACTCATTTCAGGATTTAATTCACTGTTAATCCGTCTCCTGTAATTTCCATATGTAAACATCAGTAGTTAAACACCTAAGGGAGAGAGTGAAATTAAAAACTATTTGTTACTAATAGATACTGAAGACCAAATAGCCTACTTTGCATTAAAACTTTAATAAGATATTAACAGCAGAATATTTAGCAAATATCTGCATTATAACCTGCAAACCTTAGAACAGATTCAGATGTCAGCTGATTATCATTTGTCATTTCTACCTCCAGCAGAGCACATACAGCACAGCTTGTATTGTCCATGAGAATTTAGATCAACTTATATTAGTTATATAATTGTGAACATAATCCTTCTGTTTAAAAATTAATTGAAACTTCTTTACAGCTTCAACAAACATGACGAAGACATCTAAAGCTCCCCAGCATGCCAATGAACTATGCAAGCAGACACAGCCAATGCCACAGGCGCCATATATAATCTATGACCTCACACACACACCAGTGCCCAGCCATGACTCCAACACTGCTGTCTGACGCCACACTGGATAAGGGCTCCTCTACATCTGCCATGACTGGCGCCTTACATTGGACTGGGCCAATTTTCCCCCGAATAGTGCGTTAACTAACTGTACAGAAAGTTACGTTTGAATTTCAATTGGAATGCAAGAAAAAGAAATTTGACACAGCTAATGCATTCTGGGAAATTTAGTGTTCTATCCAATGTTTTTGTTTTTAACTAAAAAACAGTAAAACATTTTTTTTAAATGTTTAAGTGAATAGAGCTGAAATACAATAAACTGTAAATAATGAAAAAGAATATTGAATTTAAATAAAATTTAAAGGGTTAAAAGTTAAAGGGTTAGTTCACCCAAAAAATACTCTTACCCTAATTCTTCATTCATCTTCGGAACACAAATTAAGGTATTTTTGATGATATCAGAAAAAAAGTATTCTCCTACCGTCATTTGAGTCACTGATGTCACATGGATTACTGTTATTTTTACTACATTTCTGGACCTGAGATCATTTCAGTTGTACATTGTTGTCTATGGAGTGTCTGTAATTCCCTAATGGAATTACTGTGTCAAATAAGTATATGATCACTTGCTTATCAGCCAGATTTCTGACCCTCAAAGACCTGTTATTCACAGGGTGATCAAATATTTATTGACCTCACCTATATATATATAACTTAAACATAAACCTATACACCTGTATAGCTACCCTGCTTCAAGAAAAAAATGAAAGAAAAACTTGAAAGGTTCTTTTTTGAATTGTGAGTGCCATGCCACCCTGCTACAAAGATCTGATCAGCCTGCTAGTCCTGCTAAACAGTGGAAAAACACAGCTCTAAACATGTTACTTGAGAGAGCATTAAGCCAGAGAAACTAGCACAAGATTTAATAGCTTTCTGTCCTTTTTAATGATTTAATGCATGCTATAGAACACAGTGGTGGTTAATTGCAATTAACAACATTCTGTTGCCTTACTTTAGGAATGATTAAGTTCACAGTTTCCACCCTTTAGAGTTGCATTGCTGAAAATGTGTTCCACAGTAAAAGTTGCTGTCACGCTCCACTCGGTTTCCTATTTCATCAGCAAGCTCAGTGAATCCCTCCCACGCCAAGTTCTCAAGCTAAGCTCTTCACGTCTGGCAGAGTGGCCACATCTCCAGCAAATATTTGGGAGTTTTAACATCACTATCAAATATAAATTGACAGGGAACCTCTTTCTTGTTATCCTTGAAAACAGGATCCTGGGGGGAAAAAAACATTACTCATTGCTCCTTAAGGAATTGCACATGCCTTGGCGAGAGGACACAATCACACCTGTCTATCTAGTATAATTAGGCAGCAGATTAAATTGCATGCATAGCATATATCTTAAAGGAGGGAAGTGGAGGCTTAATCAAGAGCATGTTGCTTGTTCATTGCACTGTTCGTGTGTGGGGGAAGACGTGTGAGGTTTCCTGGCCCTATATGGCATGAGCAATGACCTGTCAAATCAGGAGAAATATGCAGCAGCTGGAAAAAGATTTGGCCAGAGTGAAAAATAAAACATGGAGGTGTGATACGCCTGACAGAGAGGAAGGAGGACAAAAGTGCTCATGGAGGAGACTCCTGCACGAATTGCATCACATTCCATGTTGTGATGGAGCTATTAAGAGCTCTGTTTAAGGGCACTATCTGAAACTCGCCAGCCTCTTTTTACAAGCATGAATAACTTGTCACGGATACACTTATATTAAATACCAACAGAAAGCTTAAAAATGAAACTTTCCAAAAATGTCAATCATTTTGAAGATTGTGTCGCAAAAGCTTAATAATTAGGCCTCTACCATATTTTGTGACAGCTATAAAAAAGCTATTCACATCCTCTGTCCTCAGGAAAGTTGTATTCTGTCAGAAACAGGTGCAGTTCAGGTAATGATGAATATTAATTATACTTAATTAAATATGTGATGTTCATTTAAAATTATTTGATGAATGCAGACGTTGAGTACTGGCACATTTGTTCAGCCACAGATCGTAAGGTGCATTGCTACAAAAAGCTGCAATTATTTTTATTATGTTTATATATAATTCTTAACTGGAAATACAAAAAAAGAAAAGAAATTAAGTGTTCTAGTGTCGTTATTGTTAACTGAAACTAAAACAAATTTCTATAAACAATGCTTTTGTAAAATTTTTTATTCTAATATTTATTTTACTTCAGTTATGTTTATGTGTTAATATACAGTAGTTTATATTACTAATATTAAATGTGATGGGGACAAAACTATTTAATGTCAAAACTAAATCTAAATATGTAATTTTTTTAACTGATAAATTGCTGGTGTTTACTCTGGTGCTATTGTGGATGTTTGCTATTTATGCATTGCACCAATGACAACATTGCTATTTCTTCTTTGCACTGCAGTCAAGCCAAGTAATCATCTTTCAAAAAACGAATTTAAAATGAACTGATATTATAAACAAATAAGCAAATAAACATAAATAAGTGGAAGGACATTTCCACAAATTATAGTACTTGTAGCTGCAATGCACATATTAAATATAATTAATTAATGCTACAATAAACTATCATTGTATTGTATTTTACTGTGTTCCGCTCTATACAGACATTCTGCTCTATAACTGTGCTGCCTATATACTTTGGTATTGATCACTTGAAGCGCATGAACTGACTGCAGTGCTGAGTGTAACGTGAGGGTGTCAATTCTTCATCTGTATTCAGCTTTAGTCTCGAGTACCATAAATACTGCCTTCAGGCCCCACTACCTGAGTGTTCTGAGAAATCATGTGATGCACACATTCCACCATGCTCACACACATGCACACACATTTATACAAAGATATATGAGCGGTCAACATTTGGATGAATTGTGTAGAGTCAAAAAAGCCATCTGTTTTTGACAGATGCATTTTTATGGTGATGATGACATTGTAGAGGTCTTTGTGGAGCTCTTCTGGAGCGACAGACTATTTAACACGCACAACCTTAAAATTCAGCCCAAACCATTGGTTCTTTATGCCACAAATTAGCACAAAACTCTTTATTTAAACGGGAAAACCACACCATCTGCCATTCAGCTGCTTTGTTACTGATACAGTGCACTCTCACTGACAATATTACTGTTCCATAGACAGCTGCAATAACAGGTTTTACCATTGATCTAATGTGTGTGATAGATCTTTGCAAATGAGGCGTGTATTTGTGTGTCTTAGTGTAGAAAAGCACGATTCACATGAATCAAGTAAATATGTGTATGCAGATTACATATACAAACTCAAACTCAATTCATTTCAGACTAGCAAAAAGTCACGTGTGAAAAATGCCCTCTGGTGGTAGCTTTTCAAACAGCCATTGGTCTGTTCTGACTGCTAGTACAGAGAGTCAATTGGAATCTCTTCCATAGCAACAGTCCTACATGGCAACAACTATCTTGAATACAAGATTTCCATTATGGTCTGCCGCCCTCTCAAGAGAGACGTCAGTTTGAGTCTTTCATCCTGAGAGGGAAACTACATAGCTACAGCAGCTAGATAAAAAACAGCTTTCGGTATGCGTGACGAATATAAACGATTTCTGAGACTTTTTGTCATTTTTTTACATTTTATTTACAACAAAAAATTAAACAGAACCATAAACAGCATCAGAAATTTGAATTGACAATTTTCCAATGTTCCAAAAATATGAATAAATAAAAGGGTAAATCGGTCAGTGACATAACAGGAAAAGAAAACATAACACACAATGTTGGATTCTTTGAAATGTAGGCCTTTTTTGTGTTTTGTGTTTAGTTTCATATGGTTCAAAAAATAAATAAATAATACATTTATGACATTAAAGAATCCATACACCCTGAAAGATGTGAGAGTACACATTAATCGAAAGATAAAAGCTATCTAAAAGCATATAGCATATATAATTTTTGTGTTATATTATATCATATTATATTAAGAGTTGCACCAATTAATATTTTTCAGCTAACTACAAGTATGCCTTGTCATAGAAAGACATCATGATCATTTAAAAGATTTATAAACTTTATACACAGCTATTTCCTTTTTTTTTTCTCCAGTTTTCATATTGTTGACTCAACTAAAGTGTCTTTGTGCTAGGTTTTTTCAAATATTGATGAGCAGTGAATAATTTCTGATGAAAATATATTTTTTTAATATATTTCTGGTACAATAATAAAAGGTTAAAAAATGAATAGGGTTTAATTCATTATAGATAGTTGTAACAGCCTGACATTTTAAGCTTTTTGGCTATCTGAAAGGTCAAGAATGTCATATTGGAAAACTGATATTCCCTGCAAAAAATTTTAATTTAAGGTGCTGGCGGTTTGTCAAACGCGGGGCTCCAGGGAGGCCGGATGAGGTCAGGGTTTTACAAAGAAAATCTTTATAGAGAAATAGGAACTCTAGTATGTGAGCGGTGTTGTATTACTTCAGTCTCCAATAAAATCACTTCTCTGCAGTACACCCTTATGCTTTCATCTTTCTGACCCTGTTTTCGTCCGTGTTCTTGAAGGTTTTGCAGGAAATAAGTGATGGAATCTGAGTTGCGTGTGCACTCATCCACGCTCCGGTCCACTTACACAGAGGCTGGAGTCATCAGAGCCATTACTCAAAATGTGCTGATGTTATTGCTGTGGGAATGTGTGGCACTTTAGTGTCATTGTGAGAAATTCTCTAACTGCTCTTTCCTTATGCAGTGCTGGTCCATCTCCACAGTATAGCGCTTTGATTTGACTGACTGGATGTTACAAAGTGCACTCTTGTCTTTTATTTTTATCCTGTGGGAAAGGGTTCTTCTACTGAATCTATACGGATGACATCCCCGAACAACAGTTTCAGATCTGCACAGGGATTAGGAACTGAAGGGAGGCATGGAGCTGAATATAATAAGCAGATAGTTAACTAGGACATTCAGAATATATATCAGCAGAATTAAAGTTTAGGGTTCAAACTTCGGTCAAGTGTAGCTTTTGAATAAAATTTGAAAGCATCATAGCTATATGTAAAATAATATGTAAAATACAACCCATCAAGTCTGTACAAATGTGTATACAAATGATTCAACACATAAAAGTATTCAGTATCTGTGAGGTTTTTATTTTTTAAGAAACTGATACTTTCATTATGTATGGATGCATTAAATGTGACAGTAAAGTTTTATGTTGTTGCAAAAAAAGTAAATCCTATGTGCTCTTCTGAGCTTTCTATTCATCAGAGAATTTAAAAAAAACTTAATAATAACAATAATAACAGGGAATGTTTCCTAATCATTTCTAAAGGATCATGTGACACTGAAGGCCAGGGTAATGCATGCTGAAAATTCAGATTTTGCCTTCAATAAATAACATTTTAAAATACATTTAAAAAGACATTATTTTAAGTTATAATAATATTTCACAATATACATTTTTGATGTAGGTGTGATCAAATAAATTCAGCATAGGTGAGAGCAAGTGATCTCTTTGAAAACCTAAAAGAAAATGTACTGACTCAAAATAATGACATGATTTTATGCTTGTGTGTGCCTATGCATGAATGCATGCATGTGAACTATTCTTCTATAGAACAAGGGGCTATTTTCACCACCATTTTCCAATTTTCTATTCTATATCTGCTACTGCAGCTCATCCACTTTAAATTTTGCTGTGCTGAGATGCTTTTCTGTAAAGCACTATTGTAACATTGATATTTCAGTAAAATTTCAGAGGGATTCTCTAATGCTTATCTCCAGTGGTGAGCTGAATAAAAGTGAGATGATCGCTGAAATCACTGTCTATTCCGTGGCTGCTCAATCATCTGTTTGAATTTGTGTGATTCGGGGAAAATGGGAGAAATTAGAGGGAATGAGAAGTCTGCTTTAATAGGGCAGAGGAGTTAGTGCTTTCATTCCCTGTAGATGCCTCATTCACGAACAAAATCAGACTAGGTGATACAGCTCAAAATAGTCCCATTTGAAAAAAAGTTATTGTGGATTTGGATAAAAGACTATGAACGTTTAACATTAGGTCTTGCGTCTTCAAATGCATTTTTGCATTTTAAGTCTGAGATTGTTTGCAGCCATCAAAAACAAGTTGGATTTTGACATTTTGCATGCTGAAATCAAAGAGTGAATAGATTGTGACGGGGCTTTCACACACACTCGGTTCTGAATGACATCAAGTAGATAACAGATGCTGGAGAAATCACTGTCTGGCTACTAAAGTCTGAGTGGCATCAGAAATCACTGAGCAAGGGAGAAAGCAGCAGTAAGGCATCCCCTATGGTGCGGGATGTTGACAGCTCACTTTGCCCCCCACTATGGAGGACACAGAGAAAGAGATACACAATAGATCAAAAATGTCTGGGAGATGCAACATCATATAGATAACATCATCAGATGTAACATCATAAAGATAACACCATCTTGTTACTGTGGTAAAAACAACTCGAAGCGGCTGATAAAAACTTACTTCATCATTTACCATCTTGTAATGTAAAAGCTGCATGTTAGTGAGAAACAAGTACATCAAGGCATTGCTTCTGGCTAAAGTAAGTTGATATGTTTTCTCCTGTGAAAAGGTTGTTTCATATGAATCAAGTAAGAAATATGCTATATACTGTATAGATGTTGACTAAACAGGGAATTTTTACTGAGTGAAGCATTATTATGGATTATAGACTTTATTTAATTAAAGTTAAAACACAACTTTTTGCTTAACAAGATATTTATTAATAGTCTATCATTGTGTGATTACTTGAGAATTATTGTGATTGTGATTATTGTATTGTTTTTTTGTCTCTCATTTTGACATCACCAATTCACTGCAATAAATCAGTTGGTTATCAAGTAATGGAATGTTACTTTTCCCAATTTATTTTAGATGAAGAAACAAACTTTTCCGCATCTTGGTTGGCCTGATGGTGAACACATTTTCACTATTCCCTTAAACTCAAATACGCCAAATGCTCTAATATTAATTATGCCAAATTGGTCTGCTTCACTTTCGTCAGACATTTCTTTGAGTCTTCATGTTGTTTCTTCAGTACTCCTTAGTGTTAAAGCTCCTTACCAATCTAACACAGAACACAATAGACAAAACACTCTGCTAATGAGCTGAGGATTTTAATCAGGTCTATGGAACTTTGCTAATTAGAGATGTAGCTATAATCAGGGTATCTTCTGTCCATTCCAAAACCATTTTCCCTTGTCCATTCCATATCCATTTTTTAGTTTGAAAACGGATATGGAATGGACGGAAGATACCCTGATTCATAGAGCCACAGTTGTTCCATAATTCTCTGCATGGCATTGGTTTTAGTTGTGCAGATGGAACTGGGTAATTGTGAATAAATAAAGTGAATGACATAAGCAATATACATTTATTGAACTCCTGTCCAAATTGTGTATTTAAAAAAAAAAAATCACTTAGAGCAGGTGTACAGTACTCATAAACAGTAGTCAACATTTGAACGGATCATAAAAGTTCATAAAAGTTCAAAGTTGTCCTAAGACAAGAATGAGGATTGTTTTTAATTTTAGAACAACTTTAATGAAAGGTTTTGACCCACTTCTAATGTTGACTACTGTATATACATATATATAAAATTTGACCCATTTTGCAAAGTCTAGAACAGTGGTTCTCAACTCCAATCCTCGAGGCCCACCACTCTGCACATTTTGTATGCCTTATTTAACACACTTTTTTCCAATAAGAAGCACATTAGGAGAGAGAAATATATGAACTGAACAGATTGTGTCAAGTAAAAGAAACACACAATATGTGCAGAGCGCTGGCCCCGAGGAGTGGAGCTGAGAATCACTGGTCTACAAAACTTAATTAACCATTATCACAGTGAAACAAAGCCTAACGCTGATCAAACTCTGGCCAGCAATTTCAGTTTAAAACGAACAACAATAACAATGTAACTGCATTCTCCACAATCATCTAATGGATTTTAAGAACACTTTAGATATGTCAAAAACTGTATGATGTGAATTTCAGTGTTTCAAGCAATGAACAATTGCACAGAGACCACATGAGCTGCAAAACACTTTACTGTGATGAAGCAAAAACACTACACAGCAAAGACAACTGTACTGTCCAAAGCAGCTTTGGTTTGGTAAAATAAAAACAGAAGAACTTAAAAACTAAAGCAGAAATGTGCAAGTTTCTTGCATACAAATTCTAAAAAGATCAAAGTACACAAGAATTGGTAAAGAAATAAAACCCAACAACGTTAAGAGCGGAGTAAATTATAGTTTTTTCTTAAAAAAAAAAAAAGGCACTTAACATTAGCTTTCTAAAATAAACTGCTCGGTATCGAGAGTCTTTTGGCTACAGCACGAAGGCATCAGTCTTTGTACTCCGTGTACTTCTTGGCAGACCCATGAACTTTGCTGGCCGGGTACTTGAGTCTGTTAAGGGCCATTTTGCGGAGGACTGCTTGAGGCAGATCAACGTGGCATTTCTCTGCCAGTTCAACCAGATAGATCAAAACGTCGCTTAGTTCCTGGGCCAGGTGCTCCCGCTCCGGCTCGGTCCAGTCCGGCAGACCCTCCTCCACCTCCCCGCGCCACTGGAAGAGCTCCGCCACCTCTCCGACCTCCCCAACCAGCGCGAGCAGCAGGTTCCGCGGCTTGTGGAACTGGCTCCAGTTCCTCTCCTCCGTGAATTCAGTCTGCATGCGGCGGATGTCCTCAAGCGTGGGCTCGGAGGTGAAAGTGAATCCCTCGGCCCGTTCATGCTGGATTTCTCCGTTCCCGTTCGTAGATGGTTGATCACTGAAAGTGTCACCGTTGTGTTTGGGTCCAATCCCGTTTTGCTGCAGCGCCATTGTAATTTGTAATTTAAACAAACGAAAGGCAGGTCCTGAAAGCAGAGAAGAGCTCAAAGATGATCGTTCACGTGCAAGACCATGAGTGAATCTCCCGCCACCAACTGCCCCACAGCTATCAATACACGGTTTATGTACGCCGTCATAAGAAGTCGCCGGAAACATTATTGCACTACTGGCATTATGGGAGTTGAAGTTTTTTTCCCCCTCATCACACGGAAAACTGAAGAGTTCCTGGCGGATCTGTAAAACTACATGTACCATCTGCCCACACACCAACACAAGCATGGCAGCCTCCTCTTCAGGATATGGCAGAATGTTCTGTAAGCTGAGCAAATATGCTTATAAATCAGAAAGTTTATATCATATTGATAGTTTTAATTTAGTGATACGGACAATATGGACATCTGGATCCAAAACAAAACTTCAGCACGAAATCCATACCAAAAGGTAGGAATCAAATGCCCCCAAAATGCTGTAGGAGGTTCATAGGTTGTAGACAGGCATTCTGACATTTCTCAACGTAAGGGGATTTGAGTATTGGTCTCGGTCTGTTTTAATGGAATTAATTAACGTGGTGTATGTGTGTTAACAGACTGCAGATTGGAAACTTGAGAAGTTAAGACTTGATACTTGATGATTGCTGACCTTGACTTTACATGTGCTCTAAAAATTATACATTATATGCCATTAATAGATACTGCAAAGAACAACGAGTTGTGTATGAAAAAAAAAAAGATTTTATGAATTAAACTATCCTTAATAATATTTATAAAAATTATAATGATCATTGGCAAATAATTAAAATACATTCACAAGTGTGGCTGCTTGTCAGTTACTAATTAACCGTTCCTAATAGTGATTTTCATATCTTTTTAGTCTTGTTTTTAAGTCTACAAGAAAAACATTTGGATTAGAGAATTCACTAAATAATTTTATTTTAAGTTGTTTTAAACTACACTATTCTTAAAATGTATGGGTGTAATGTTAAAAAGAAGTTTCTTGTCTTTTAAATCATATTTTAATATTTTGAAGCAGTATAACAGTTTGAAATTAAAAAATGTAAACAAAAATTTTAATAAAAATCTTTTACCATTTTAAATCTCTTTATTTAAATTTTCTTAAAAACAACACACACGCAATGCCACAAAATAGTTATTTCAAGAATAAATAACACACAAAACTTACTAAGCAATAACAATGTAAATGTTATGAGAGCCAAATATTTACAACGTCATGTTAGATGAAAAAAAACCCTACTGTCACTTTTCATACATTTTATGTGTCACTGCAACTCTATCTCATGGGCTTTGTTGTATAGTCTTCCTCAGATGGTTGGTGTTGTGGGTCTGGAAATCCATGCTCAGATTCAATCTACATCAAAGCTCTTCTCTGGATCTAATGTTAGATTCTTGGCTCCACCAAACTCACTTGTCTCACATTTTGATGCTTCGTTACCAGGAACACTGCCAGTATGTAAATGAATGATATTACACACACACACACACATATATGTATATACACACTAATTTGAATCTGCGTTGTGTTTGTCATTTCATTGCAGTTATACAATTCTGTTGAATTCTGTCTTGCTGCTCTGTTTCCTAAGGTACTGAACAGAAAATGTGTGGAGGCTGCTGTACTGACAGGCCTTGCTCTCAACTGTACCATTAACAGGAAGTCACTGTTCGACAGGAAGCACTACTTTTATGCAGACATGCCCGTGAGTTCTCACATATAATGCTTAATGAATTTGTCAGCATTTCTTGGTTTTATCCATAGAATAGAAGTGCTGATGACACAAATGCAGTGGACAAGAATATCTTTCCTATGCCTCCAAATCTGTATGGTTGTTATTTTTGATTAGAAGCTTTTTTAGATCCATCGTTTGTCAAAGAGACATGTACATATATCCAGCGCATCCCTTTTTCTTCCCCTGAGCTTTAATGAGGAAGTGATGCTGAACAGGCAGGAAATGGAATAGCTGCCTTTAATGTAGATTAATAGCAGTGTCTGCACTTAAACGCTCAAAACATTCAAGCCCTGGTATTGGATTTCTATAATAAATAATAATAAATAAAGTGTAGTTAAAAAAAAAACATGAATATGTTTTAGCAGTTCTAAGAGCACTGTCCTCCACCAAACATGCAGTCCAAACTTACCTTTTGTAAATATTCTTATTTAAAAAAATGTAATAAATAAGAATGAATTGCACTCGTTCAATTCATCACGACAGGATTCAGTAGTCCTCGGCAGTGACTGCCCACTTTTTAAAATCTTTTCAACAATGAGTTCTAAGACATGAGTTAATTCAGCCATCTCAGCCAAATTAAGTAACAACAACAAAAGTACTTTAGTAATGCTGTCATTTTGTAGCTTAACCCAGATGTTAGCTGGGATATCACTCTGGTTTCCTTCCCTTTGTATAAAAAAAACAATTCTACTGGATTTTGAATTGTTGCAGAAAACAAATAAAGCGTTATGATTTTTACATGTTTTGTGCACAAACCTTTTATTTGAGACCTGAATACATTCAGCAGAAGTAAAAGCGTTAAACGTGGTTTCTGATTACAGTGTTAATCTATATGTTTCTTTATATTTAATTCTTGATTATATATACGAAAGTAATATATGTATATATACATTCATTTATAGAATAAATGTTGATTCATAATGTTGATTTTTCATTTTTAATTCGGGGGCACTGTTGAGTCAAATTAGCATATTTCCAGCTTCCACAGTAACAGTGCCTTTTCTTATTGGTCGATCTCTTTTGAACAGTGTGGGTAATATAGTACTTCACCAGGAATTCTACCTGAACATCTTAAAATTAGGTTGAAATCACACTGAAGAGTAGCTTGTACAGAAGCCTTACTTTTATAGAAGTTGTTTTGTCTTATCAACCCCAGAGCTCAAGTCTACTTTTTTATGATTTATGTCGTTAAGAGTCGTTAAAAAAACATTACAAATTTCTTTGGTGAAAATAAATTAAAATTGTTTTTCTTCCAGAAGCAACCTGCTCTGTTTAGTTTTTTTCAATAAATGTTTGGCTGTAGTCCAGTTACTCAGTTATTTTGTTTACATTAGCACTTCATTATATAAGACAAAATAACATGATGTCCCTTGTGTAAAGGTACTGCATGGGAGATTAACTCATAATTAAAAAGTATTAAATGTCATTTTAATTCTGACAAAGTTATAGAAAGACAAAATATTAGACAGATTAAAAAATATTATTAATGTATATATTTGGGCTGTGCAGGCATCCTTTCCCGTATTATTTATATTGTAATACAACATGCACCAAACAGATTGCAAAACCGATTTTAAGACAAAATAATGAAATCTTCATTTAGTTGCCATTGAGAAAGCTCAGACATTGAAATGGAGGAAATCTCTGACATATGAGGGATTTGTCAATCTCCATTAGCGCTAATTTAATTTCTTCAGTGTTTACTTTTTTGTGTGTGTGGCAACGATGAATTAGTTGATCAGGTACAACACGCAGATGGTAATGGTTAATTGCTTTTTTCTTTCCTTTACTCTTTTGCATGCCAATAACTATGATAAATTTCTAGTGGCTTTTGGTCATGGAGTTGCCATAGCAACAGTTACGAGTGCTCTGTTTTGCTTTGCAGGGAAACTGAAGGAGCTTGAAAATAGAGCCAGATCACAAGTATCTGTATGCGGTTTTATTTTGTCATAACCTTAACCCTGGCCTCTCAACCCTATACCCAACCCTGCCAAACACCAGATTTGAGTTATTCTAATGAGTGATGACACAAAAGATTTCTCTGGATATACAGTAATGATGTTTTAAGGTCATTCATTTGGATTTAGATTTCATGTAAAGCCTGGATGAGGTTCAAAACACTGCATGGCTTTGATGCTACATACAGCTGCAATATATTTTACTGTTTAATTAAAGGCCTGATTAATACTCTGTTAAAATATTATAAATACTATAAAGTTTAAACATTGTTGTTCCATTCAGTGCACAGACGTCCTGGTGCGGGTTAACAGGTTAAAATGTTTTTCATTTTTCTTTAAGGGTGAAGCTCTTAATATTAATATAACTCTTAATATAACTTAATATTTTTGTGGAAATTGCGATACATCGTGATCGTTATTGTGAATATAAAGTTCAAATGAATATAATTTACATTAAGGCTTTATTGTTTGTATTGATTGTTTGTGTGTGGGTTTTTTTATTATTGAATGCAAAAAGTATAATAGAAACGAAATATTTAATTTCTTTTTATTAAGTTATTTAAGGCTAACTCTGTATTAATAATAATGTCTCTCAGTAGAACCTGACCAGCATTTAAAATTAATAACAAAATGGTAATATAGACAAAATCTGTTGATTTGACCTTTTTCTCTGTTGTTTGAAAATCCTTGACCAGAAACAGATTTGTAATAGTTATATTTAGGTCTAGATAAACTAGCAATTAAAATGGTCCTGATACCCATCATTGTTAAGTTGTGTAACAGATTGGTGTTTGTGTTTTTAGGCAGGCTATCAGATCACTCAGCAGAGGGTTCCCATAGCAGTGAATGGCATGCTGGTCTATAGTCATTTTGAAGATCGCAGAAGAAACCAAGTTCTTACCAAGAGTGTGAAAATCAAACAGATCCAACTTGAGCAAGACAGTGGAAAGAGTCTCCATGATGATGAACAGAGTCAGACTCTCATTGATCTCAACAGAGCAGGTGCTGCTTCATCACAAAAACATGAAGAGCTTGTGTCATTTGTAGACAGTGTCTGTTATAAACACTGTGTGTCTATGTAGGTGTAGGTCTGATGGAGCTGGTGATGGAGCCAGAGATGTGTTGCGGAGAGGAGGCAGCAGCTGCCGTCAGAGAACTTCAGCTCATCCTGCAGGCTCTGGGCACCTGCCAAGCTAACATGGCCGGTGATTTAATACATCCCCTACAGCTAACATTGATCAGAACCTTTAATGATATATACACATTTATTCCCACGACTGTGTCTCTGACACAAAACAACGTGCTTGCACTAGCTTTATCAGAGTAATCTTTACAGTATCTATAAGGTTATTTTTAATGCACATCTCAATATTGATGTACTTACACAGAATTAGCTTAAAAGGGTTTTTTTTTGCCTAAAAACAGTAAATTTTGACCAAATAGCTCCAGTATAGATGACATATTAGATACATTAAATCATTTTCACATTCATAATTGTTTCATTGTAATAAACCACAGTAATTGCATATCTTACTAATGTTTAATGTAATTATATTAGCTATTTTAGGATTCTAATACATTCAAACATACAGAAACATCTGAGTAATAAAGCAAACACATTTTAAAATTAGACTTGTTAATTCAGTGAAAAAGACAGTTATTGAACATTAATTGAACAGAAATGCTTTTAAGATGTATTTGTAATTAAATTAAAAAAAATTTGTATAGTGCTTTTAATTATACAGATCATTGCAAAGCAGCTTTACAGGAAACTGTTTCCACAATATATTTATATATTGTGAAACTTAATATATTTAACTTATTATTAATTTTCTGAAGGCTGGTATCCTCTAAGGTCCTTTTAGGGGTTGGGATCATCTCTTGTCAGGTGTCTCAGATCATTTAAGAGTTGGATCCAGACTGAAGCTTGTTGTTCAACCCAAGCTAAAGAACAACAATGTGTGTTTGATTAGATGTGACTGCAGTGCAAGATTATGAGATGCATTATGTTAATGCTTGTGTCTTTAATGTAGATTTAAACAGAGAGAGTGTGCCGGAACCCTGAATGTTATCAGTTAGGCTATACCAAAATGTGAAAAAGCTCCTTTGATGTACTTTGCTATCCTTGGTACTATCAAAAGTCCAGAGTTTTGCAACCCTAGGGAGCAGGTTGGATTGTAACGTGGTAGAAGACTAGTTAGGTATGCATGAACTAAACCATTAAGGGCCTTAAAGGTGAGTAATAATATTTTGTAATTAGCTTTCGGATGAGACATTAAACCAAAGTCCTGACTCTCTGTTGTCATTAAAAATCCCATGACGCGGATCCTAAAGAGTAGGGGTGTCACCCCAGTGCCCTGGCCAAATTCCCACTGGCCCTTGTCTATCATGGCCTCCCAGTCTGTGGTGAGTGCACTGGTGTGGTTGTCCTGCGACTGCCATCATATCATCCAAGTGGATGCTAAATTCTGGTGGTGATTGAGATGAGACAACCCCCCCAACCTCGATTGCAAAGCACTTTGGGTATACAGCAATACACAATTAAGCGCTATATAAATGCTTTATTTGTTCATTAATTTATTCATAGCTGATACAGAACTTACAGAACTACAGCCAGTGCATAGGCTGTAGATTGGAGTAATATGGTCATATTTTCTTGACCTGGTAGGGAATCTAGTCTCTGCATTTTGGATTACCTGCAGCTTGTTAATTTCAGGGGCAGAACAACCAGCTATGTAGCAGTGCATTGCAGTAGTCCAGTCTAGAATTAGAATTAGAATGTTTTTATTGTCTCTGTACACATATACAATGTACATTATATACATGTACGATGAGATTAAGAGCATCTTCCTATTCAGTACAAACATGTAAGAAGTATATTTACAATAAATAGGTTACAGTAAGATAATTATATAACAAATAGTGCAGATAGGGAATTACAATATAAGTATTTACAGTGGAATTACGCAGCAATTGTAAAAAGTTATTGCATGTTGATCAATATGTACAAGTTAGAAATTCACATTTGGCTGTAGGGGTATTGCACATTTGGAAGAAAAATTATATTGCACATTAAAATGTATATTGCATAAAGAAACAGATAATGGTCCGTAGCTTGACAGTGTATCTAATGTGGAAGAATGCTGCATAGGAAATATGATTTTCAAAAGTCTCTGTCTAATATAACATCCAGATTCTTAACTGTAGAGGAAGAAACAGTACAACTGTCTAGATGCAAACTTTAATTCATAAGTACTGTTTTTTGGTCAAATAAGTAATATATTTTAGTTGAGCATAATCAACATAACATCAAAAATTTATCCCAAATTTTCTAATGATATTACCAAGGAGCAACATGTATATTTAAAATAGCAGATGGCCTAGGACAGATCCTTGTGGTACTCCATACTTTAGTGGTGATGATTGAGATTTAGAGATTGAGATCTCAATCATCAATCTACCTGCAAAATGAATATAGAGACCCTCCTTCACCAACGCTCATTCTACATAGCTTTGCCAATGAGTAAACTTATTCCCCTTTCCAGCTTCCCTAGTATTTGTATTTTGAATGCACTGAGATGTTTGAGTTCTTGAAACTAAATATGAGTGAGTCATAGTTTCAATTACACACTTTAAGTATGAACATTGATAAAATGTAGTGTTTATGTAGGAGACACAAACTCAAATGAGAAAATAACTGACCTGTTTCTCAACCCTTCTTAAAGTGTCACTACTCAATCAACCTATTGTCTTCCTGTGATGAAAAATTCAATAGCTTTTGTTTAATCAAAACCCCCTGAAGCAAAATACAGCAAATTGTTTATCTGGTGCAGACTATTCAGCGGTGCACAGGGCACTCCAGAATACTGTATTTCATGCAAATAAATCATTCAAATTCAAATGTATGCAGTGTTTGTTAAGCAGAGGTTTTGAGAGCTGTGGATGGTTGAATTGTAATGACTGTTTGGAGTGATTTTCATATCAGATTCCTTTTTCTCTCTTCTCACAGAGGGACAGCTTAGAGTTGATGCCAATGTGTCCGTTCATCGACCTGGAGAGCCTTTGGGAGTAAGGACAGAGGTCAAAAATATCAACAGTGTTAGGCACCTAGCTAAAGCCATAGGTAAGAATATTATGGGTCTCAAGATCTCCCTTCTGGTTTGAAGAAGGTCTTTTCTAGTTTAAGTACAAGCGTACAGTAAAATTTCTTTATTAGTCTGCTGTACAGCAAGATGTGTCGAGGGAATGAAGTACTCTTTTAGCCAGTGGGTTTCAGAAATCTTTTAATCATGCTGCATTGGTATTCACACACACTCACACACTTTAGTAATAGCTGGAAGACACTTTTCTTGTGTGGTTGTCAGATTTAGCCTTGCATCTGTTAGAGGGAATGAGTGTCTCTGTGTAATTATGCCAGAGCTGAAAGTCAAACTGCAAACTCCAGATAAGCAACATGAACAATAAGCATTTTCACCTCACTCCGTCTCCGTCTCATGTTAAATGCCCTGTCAAGATGTGCACTGCTGAATAAAGGCTGCAGAAGCCATCATCACTGCTGATGAAACGCACACGTACACACACATATAGCCATTTCAATCACCAAGTTGTGTTTTTGAAACCAGGAGTTTCACTCAAAAGGACTGAGCTGATCCAAGAAAATAATGAGCGTTGAAGACCCACATAAACATGCTTGTCAAGGACGGGAAGATTAAATGGTGCTGTCAATAAAAGAGAGAGTAAACGGAGAAAACAGGAAAATATTTAACCCATGAGTATGACAGGATTCGTTTAACTTTATTTTAAATTGTTATACAATTTAATGAACATTTAATAGATTTGTAAAGACCAATCTTGTGCTGTGCGCTGTAATAAAACTAAAGGATTACCAGAGGTACGAGAACAGCTCGTTTAAGCAGTCATGAGGAAAAATGCTAATGTGCAACCATTTCAGAAGTACTTTAGGGTCTTTTGTTGGCAGAAGGTTGTGGTTAGAGTTTGATTGTCTCTCTCTTGGTACATGTTCCATAGACTATGAGATCCAGAGACAGATGGAGGTTCTACAGAGCGGTGGGACGGTTCTTAATGAGACCCGGGCATTTGACAGCAAATCCGGGTAAGGAGGCCCAGAACAGGCACATTTCTACAAGCACTGCATTCTCCTGTGATATCAGTCGGAACAGGGTAATGCAATTAGAGGATATGTGTTTTACATGGTTTGAGTCTCACACTCTGTATTGGTGCCTTATTGCGTTTTAAACCCACAGCCACTTAATATTATTCCTGTAGGATTAAATGTTTAGTGTCTCATGGCTGATCACATACATCAAGCTTTACATTGCACACACTACACCTCGGCTTCAGATTTAGTCAGAGTTTCTAACAGAAGAAGAGCTCCCTCTGCCAACCTTAAATAGTTCAAAACACCCAAAAAAGAATACAGTACAATACCAAAAATACAATTTAGGAAATCTAATAGATTACATTTAGTAAAGCATTCTTTATACAATGTCAAACCCGACATTGTTACACTTGCCATACAATTTTTAAACAATGCAGTAGCCAGATATGTTGTCCTGGTATTTATTTCATGACACGTCTTTTTGTCTCATGTTCAATTCGAAATGCAACCTCACCAACTCACTAAATACAATTTCTTGTGTTGTGGCACAGTAGACACTGGTGAAGAGTGATTCAGGAAATGTCGCATTTAGTCAAGGGCAGCATACTGTTCCCCTGGTCTTTTTCCTATCCGTCTGTGACAGAAGATGAATGCAGTCATTTGACCTCGGTAGTTGTGTCATATGTTGACTTGTACACATGACAGCTCCAGACATACACACTAACTCATGCTCTCCACAGATGACAGAGCAGTATTACTGTGAGCATCTGCCCATGAAATAAAAGTCACTTCTCACAGCTGTGTCCTCCTGCTCTTGGATATGATCTGCTAGCACAAACCACCAATCTATTAGTGCTTAGCACACAACCTTCTGGAATAATTTATTCTAATTAGCCAGTCCCAGCAGTCTGTGGTCAGATATCTTTGCACAATGGATGCTAAACTAAAATTGACTTTTGGTCTCTTACTTTTTGGATAATTTCTACAAAATGTGGTATCGTTTATTTGTCATTTGGTTGGTAGCCATGCAGTTATCGGGATAATGTGCAGTGAGCTCGTCATTAACACTAAATAAACCCCTTCAGGTTGATAATTGCAAGATTAATCTGAATAATAATCCCTTTTTTTAACAATAACTTATTTGTTACCATCTCTCTCTCTCTCTCTCTCTCTCTCTCTCTCTCTCTCTCTCTCTCTCTCTCTCTCGCCACTAACAAAAAACCAATGAGGGATAAGGAAGGCCAACAAGACTACAGGTGTGTATAA
>JAUCMT010014888.1:0-21081 GCA_032357475.1 Enteromius thamalakanensis | reverse complement strand
TAAATAGATTTTAATAAACCACCATTTTTCACCGTAATTCTATTTAGAGTTAGATTTTACTGAAAAACAGATCCTAATTTTAGATTTTCATAATTTTTAGATTTTTTAGATACTGCAGTTGGGTTCTTTTGATCAGGAAATAGGAAAATAAAAACTAGCAACTAAGACAATAAAACAGGAAAACAATAAAAAAAAATATTTATCAATTTTTGCAAATGAAAACATGTATATACTGTATAGCATTACAATAATATTTTTTTAACCTATTATGCAAAAGTTTTATTGTAAATAATGCCAAAAAAAAAAACCATAAATATATATATATATATGTTACTAATTAATAAAAGTAATTTTGCTTTACAGAACAAATTATTGGTAATTAATACAGATTTATTAAACAAATTATACAAAATTGTCCTGGAAATAATGTTAAGAAAAATAAAAAAATAACACTAGCAAATGATCACAAGATCATAAACAAGCAAACAAACACATTTTTTTTCATGTGCAAACATATTACCCTAACCTGTTTACAGCTAAACTTGACTTAACTTCTAACTAGGCAAAGTTACACATCTGCCGTCCACCAACATGAACCGACTGCATTACTGTAGAGTATGCACACACCACCCTTTAAAAACAAACAAACACATTTTTGTAAGTAAAAAGGGTTTTGAATTATATATCCCTGGCGTCAGAGAGAAATTGAGAAGGGGAATTGTCATAAATCAGCAGCAGTGTTCTCCTGCCTGCAGGAATTGCCTGGTGAGCAGACGTGATTTAAGAGTGGGTTCAGGCTCTTCCATCCCCTGGGAAACAACAAAATCCCAGCACTGCTTCACACTTATGCTCACACAGTCTGTTGTGTAGAGAACAATGTGCAGATGACGACCAGCCATTCATATGTTTTTCTTTGAACTTGTTGTTATTTATCTATATATTTGCTTTAATGCATCTTTCAGGAAGTATCGGTGGTGGTACCATAGTACACAGATGGTATGAGATGTTACTTCATGTCATTGTTGGGGAATAATAGTTAATGTAACTACACTAGTTTACGTGACTATCTTGTAGTATAGGAAAGTCTGATTTATTTTAGTGAATCAGATTCATCTTTTCAGCCTTTTATGCCCCGTTTTAAATAGAAATATTTAGCTAAACATTTAGTTTTGACAGTTATATTCATGTATTCAAACTTCAAACATCTATTTGTATTTAAACAAACAAATAAGCTTAATCTAATGCATATTTTTCAGTCATTTATAAATTAAACCGTACGGAAGGGGTTGGGATGTCTGCAATATTTATCATCCCCATGTTTCATTTTCATAAATTCTAGCTACTTGAATATTGCTTGTCTGCATATTGTAACCATGTTCACTTTAAACTGAATAAAAGTAATTTTTGTGAACAGATTTATGTGGATTTAAAGCAGTTCAAATGAATGCACTCTGAGAATATGATATAATATAGAGGCAAATAGCTGATAGTTAACTATGGCATAATCTCTTGAGTAGATTGATTTGACCTGTTTCTCTTCTGACAAATGCACATATATATATTTATATGTATGTACTTTTCCAAATAATATTTTCAGCTATTTTTTTTTTACTATTGGTTACAATTAAGATATCCCTTTACCTATGCAATGCATTATGTTTAAATGTATCTTAAAATAAATTCTGTGTCAATCTATGCATTATACTGTTCAGTTAGAAATGATAGCCAACAATTAAATTAAGTTAAATACACCCCCCCCCCCCCAACAATTTATATTTTTTATTTTGTTTTGTTTTATAACAGAGCGCTGAACAATTATAAACACATCAACCAGTCATTGAAGGAAAAAGTAACAAGAACTACTGTAACAAGTCAAAAACACACATGTGTATCCATACGGACATGTCTATTTACTTTATTAGGTGAACACATGACCGTGGCCTTGACCCTGATCTGTAGGACACCTGTCTGTGAGCTAGACATTCCCAGCAAACATCAGCACAAATCCTGGCATAAATCAAGCCCTGCCTGAGCTTCTGTATTTATTCAGTGATTAAAAAGCACCAGGAAGAGTGCTAAGCCAAGGCTGACAAAAACCTAATGAGACGGGACACCATCAATACCCGTTAATGATTTACTCGCCACTAAACTGCCCAACATGTGGGAATCGGCAAGTTTCACCCACACAATCACGTCTACGCACTCTCTCAAACTATTCCAACTATTAAAGAGTTCAAGAAACTCATTAAATACTTGCCAATACGTATCATAATAAATGACGGCAAATTAGCCAGTGTGTGCATGTGGGCGGTGATGTTACGTTTATAATTGAGGGCTGTGCCAAATGACAACTGCACTTGGTGAACTGGTGCTATTTTAATGCTCTGTGATAATAAGATAATTGTGCGCTAATGAATATCCACGTCTGTAACAGCACGCGCATTAAAACCAATACCAGATAACACAATGCATCTGACACCTTGATAAGACCCTATACTGCTATTAAATATCTCAATCAAGCTGACTTTTGTGCATACAATTTAAAACTACATTTGTACAATTAAAGTAGACAGAAAAAAACGGTGAATGTATTATAAAGGTCTAATTCCCACAATTAAGTCCTAATTAAACAGCCAATATCTTAATCATAGACATGCTAATAAGCAACTGGTTCATTGTAAGAATTAGTGCCTAAACTTAAGTGTTACAAATATATATATATATACTGCATATCTAAAATAAGATAACTGGCTGTTCCTATTTCTGTTGGTAATCTCTCTTAGCTTAAATGGTTTAAAAATGAAGATGATGACAACATTACTAACTTTTAATAAGAAGCAGATTAAGAATTTATTGAGTGGGAAAGTTGTACTTAATAGTAAATATGTGTGTTACCACTTTAACTTACAAACTCTACTCCTGTGTTAGCTATTTTAAATCAAAGGCTCTATTAAAGCACATTAACATTCACATTACAGTACATACAGTTAGTGACCAAATAGTGTATTCAAAGAGTGGTATTCAACTCTTATCTATTTGCTTGTTACTATGCATGTGAAATATTAAGCACATATTATCGCCTAATTCTACATCTCTAATCATACCCAATACCTAAACTTAACAACTACCGCACTAACTATTAATAAGCAGCAAATCTGGAGTTTATTGAGGGACAAGGCATTGTTAATAATGAATAAGTGTTGCCTATTCTGCAGTGTGATCCTAAACATTTGCATGTTTCTAAGTTTTATCATTGCAAGTATAGCATACAGTAAGTAGTCATTAACATCATTCTTAAAGTACATTTTTTTTGCAAAAAAAACAAAAGGCTTAAATTAATGACCTGGATAAATAATCGAGCCCTGATATAACCTGATGCAACTATCTACAAAATGAAATGTTTTGTTTGGGCTTCAATAATATCAGCTGGTTTTATGGTACTAATGGCGTTTTTATTGACCGGACTCTTAATGGGAGCTGGGCATATTTGATGCTGCTCATTTAAAGGGGACGTGAGTAATAGACAAATCAAACCAGATCATAAAGTCTCAGTCAGGAAGAAAAAGATTTCATCTACTGCTCATGCAGGTGAAGAGAGGTCAGCTGATCGAACGCAGAAAAGGAACGAGTCTGAATGATTAAATGCATTAATACATCTATACCGCAATGCAGTAAATATACCTTCTTTTTACTCACCCCCCCTAAAAAATAATGCAAACAGAGCATCTGCGACCCACCTCCCATCCTCTTCTGGTCATCAGCGAGTGAAAAAACACAACAAAGGGCCGTTTCTCGAATGACCTTGGCTGTGACATCATGTGCCGGTAGAAAGAAATGAAGCCATTAGACTGAGGCAGCGGTAGGCTATAAATCAAGCTATTTCCAATAAGCTGCCTTAATGGTCATCCATCATGGAGGTGCGTGAGGCAGGGCCAGGCGAGGTCCAGCTCGGCGGAGCGGGGTAGCGGAGCAGCCCGGGCAGGCCAGAGACATAAACAATAATAATCCCCATCTGATGGCCCTGCAGGAAATTTAGGAACATGCTCCTGCCTTTTGTTTGTCAACGCTCATATTTAGAGGGAGGGGGGAGAAATGGATTCTCATTATCAGCAAACACAAACACGCATAAAGGTGCATTGTAAAACTGAAGACAGATGATAGCAGAGGGGTCAGGACAATGAAGGACACAAGCGAATGAAAGTATTTGATTTACGGGAGGGACGGATGCGGCCAAAATAGACTGAAATCAAGAACTGTTTGCTGGCATTTCAAACGAGCAGCAGGTGCTTCGTGGAAGTTTGGGACACGTGATGCTTTATATTTTCCAGTTTAAAAGCTGCCCAGAGGAAATTTTATCACTCAGATACTCTTTCATTGCTCAGGATAGCTTAATCACCGTTAAAACGTTTCATAGCTCAAAATTACAGTACAAAAAAGAAAAGGTACCTACAGTATAAGACAAATGATGACCTATTTTATTAAGTGTATAAAGATTTAAAATGATGGTCATTTGAGAATTTGCCTTCGGGAATTTGCTTATTAATAGTTAGTAACATAGTACAGAAGTTATGTTTATGTCTTTGGTATGTTTAAGAGATGTGGCCATTCAGAAAAAAACTAAACAAAATAAACATTAATATTTTCTCATATAAGAATATTTTTATTTTAAGTCTCAATAAACAGTCAGAATGCTGGTAATATGCATGATAATAAGGACTTAGTTAATATTAAATCATGTTTCATAATCTAAAATGTTGCAAAGAATTGTTTTAAGTTTTTTGACTTTTTGATCTTTTTGACGTTTAATCTCATCTCACCCAGGAGAAACTATTTCTTCTATTTCTTCTTGAATAAATGAATTTCTTTCCCTTAGTGTGAATTTGTTGGGAAAATAGTTTGCGATCACTGGCTTCTGATAGTCTTTAGTATCTTGGAAAGAGACTGCATGATATTACTGCATGTGAAGAGAACAATTTCAGAAGCAAAATACTTTCCCCATCTGCTTTCCATTTAATCTTATTACTGTCTACAGGAGAAACAACTAAGATATGAAATGATGAGCAATAAGAGTTTAATGCGTATATAAGATACATTAAAAACTAAATGTTCATTATAATTCCAAAGATCATTTGAGAAGAAGAACTCTGTGAACTCTTGAATTGTTATAAGAAAATGGGCAATGATGATAAGCTAGTTTTTAACCAAATCACTGGACATTGTTAAGGACCTGGACGTCTGTACAATGCTGCTCTGTTTTCTGGTCTGGAGAGTTCTGTGTAAGCTCTCTTTGGCGCTCGAGGGAAAGATGTCTCCAGGGTTGCCAAAACCCCAGGCCTCAAAGCCAAACAGCGCAGTCGGGATGTATTCCACAACGTCCCGGCAGACATGTCAACAGGAGTGAAGAAGGCCCACCACACTGACCTTCTGCTGACAGCAATACTGCAATTCATTACATTTACAAGCTGCAATTACGGTCGAAGCGTTTCACTCACCCTTTTTGTTCTCCTCTCTGTTTCCTACTGTCTCTTCGTTTCTAAAAACTGGGTAAAGTCTGACCAATGTGGCAGACCAGTGTCAGCTAGACTTTCACTCACTCACTCACCTTTTTTTTTTTTTTTTTAATAAATAAAACCTAAAATATTCTTGCACTTTGATGTTGTATTGGTTAATCATAAATCAGGATAATCAGTTATGATTAAAGTAAACTAAGTAATGTTAGCCTTTTTTATCTTGTTATTACAATGTTATAACTTCACCTTTCATCTCTGAAGGATTTCTTCAATGATTTAGTTCAACCCTGCCCCACACTCAGAAGTTGACTGCACTTAGAAGTCTGCAATCAGATCTGTCTTCATCAACAATCAAAAGATATAATACAATTCCATCACTAGAGTTAATTTACTCAAACATATCAAAACAAGCAAAAAGACTGCTACTCTTGCCGCTTATGTTTTATTCCCATATTCCTTATCCTTGTGTATAATTTACACAAGTGTCATACAGTAAGAGTTTAAAGTTATAAAATTAAAGTGTACAGATAATAAGTCCTTAAATAAATTTTAGGACAAATTGTAGAGTTGAGACAATCGTGAGACTATTTGTAGAGAAAAAATAAACTAAAATAAATAAATACATAAATAAATCATAAATACATTTTCTAAGACATACAGAAAATAAATAAATAATATTAAATTAAATACAAATTAAATAAAAGAAAGCAGGTGACAAAATTAAAATAAGAATGAACATAATAAAGTACAAAGTTAAGTCATTTCAATGTGCATAATTAGGAACAGACAGAAAATAAGACCAAAAACAGTGTATAGGTGGGTAACTGATCCTTTAGCTATGCATTTTTTAATATTGATGTATTACCAAGAATTATGGAAATTTAGTTTTGCTGCCCAACCTTGACACCTTAGTGTTGCTTGTTAGTTTGTTTCTACCTTGGCTTCACAAATTACCAGTCAACATTTTACAGTTAAAAATGTTTTGAGTTCTCCATTGGTAAGTGTGATGGCGTTCACATGCGCTCATCAGCATAGGTTTGGGGTCTTGCTCGATGCAGAGCTCTGAAGCGAGTCAACGGAGGCTCTTTATGGACTCTTTGTGCTCATAATGGGGTTATGCCTCTCAAACCGCCACATGCCCCCACTTAAACCAACAACATCTGCTGCAGGCTAGCCCTCGCACTCGGCCGAGCACGCACAAGAGCTCGTTCTCTACGTCTAGCCGAGAGAGCAGGCACGTTTTGCGACGTGTGTCACGAGGAGAACATTAGCGCAGCAGCCTCTGTTGTATTCACAGTGGCTAATCCCCACTCCGCTGCGCTCTAATCCCTCGCTATTGAGCTTTCTATTCCAGCTTCCTCTGGCCCTGGCTGCCAAGGCACCGGTCACTTGTCTCCTGTTATTCACTTTCCCTCTGGGGAGCTCCACTCCCTCTCGGAGCTGTTATACGGCCCATATGTTGTTGTTGTTGTTGTTGTTTAATCCTAGGGCAATTTGACGTGCGTATCCATGACAGTGTCTCGGCCGGCGTCCAGGACTTGTGGCAGAGGTGTGGGTGATTTCCTTTAGCCAAGGGGGAGCTGGGAGGAGAAGCCAGCCCTGACAGCCCTTCACACAGCCTGCGCGGAGCGGGCAGCCACCCAGACGCACACCCGCACACACGCACACACACTAACAGACCATCTGAACACAGGCAGCCAGGCATATTAGATTGGGTTACACTTGACATACGCAACTGGGAGCCGGGGAGTTTGCAAATATGGCATGCCGAAGGAAGTGTTGCAAGATGCCTGTGTCAGTGCTTACACAAACAAACAATGCCTGCAGAGAGAGAGAGAGAGGGAGAGAGAGATGCGATCTGTGAACAGCTTGCATGCTCTTTCCCTGTCTTTATTAATAAATAAAAGCACTCTTCAGTGTCATTTAAGACGGTTAAAGACTCGTAGCAAGCACAGAGACTAAAGACTTGGTTTTCAAAGAACAAAACTGTTCGGTTTCATCTGCACAACTGTGGTACATTTACAGTACTGTTTAAAAGTTTGGAATCTTTACCATTTGTTACAGTATGTTTTTGGAAGATGTCTCAAATGTCCACCAATGCTGCATTTATTTAATTTAAAAGTGCAGTATTTTTACCATTTAAACTTACATATATACATATATATATATATATATTTTTATTTTTATTTATTTATTTTTTTTTTCTCATGGCAAAGATAAAATTTTTTACCAAACAGCACTCTTGTATTCGGGATCACATGATCCTTCAGAAATCATTTTATAATTTTTATCAGTAGTGCTTAATATTTGGAAATAAAAAATTTCTTTGATAAAAATTTTTACAATGTGTTTGCAGTATTTTACTCTTATTTGAGAAACATATATAGAAACAAGATACAATATTTATATAAATATATATATACATACATATATATATATATATATATTTTTTTTTTTTTTTTTTCTTATCAGTGCTCTGAATAAAGTTTTGGGGTAAATATAATCTACAAATAAACAAATAAATGTTCTTATTCAGCAAAGGACTTTCTATTCTATTTCTATTTTGTAAGAATCCTACAAAAATAAACAAATAAATAAACATACACAGCATACATAAAATATAAATAAAAAATAAATAAAATAAGTAAAACCCAGAACTAATATTCATTAAACTGGTAATTCGGTCTTGATCATAATTAGTCTGCATATTGACATAAATGGGCCAAACTGGTGGAAATGGAAGAAATTACAAAACTTCCCCACTACCAGTCTAAATCATAACTTAAATCATAAATCATAACTAATTCTGTAATGACAGCTGAAGTGTTTACAGAAGATTTTATGAATAATAGACAGATAAATAGGTGACCATTAATTTTTAAAATAGCCAAACTTCTTGTTAATAGTCCCACAAAAAGGTTACAGGTAATATTATATTACATTATTTTATTATTTCAATGCAATAAATAAATAATCATAAACTGAACACAATTACAAAACACAAAAGTGTTGTGGGACATATAGTGTTAATTCTATACACACAAAAAATATGCCAAATATTCATACATAGATTCAATCAATCAGAACTGGACATTAATTTCTTACTAAAAAGACCTAGAAAGGGGCACTGTCTCACCTCCACTGGTATGCCTGTGTTCACTTAGAATCAAACCCACGATCCTTGCACTGATAGCACCACGCCATACCATTTGTTTACAGTTTTTCTCTAATAGCTACATAATTGCTCCAGTCATCTCCATTCGCTCTTTGGAACAGAAGCAGATTCACTCTTCAGCTGGGTGCAAAAGGCGTTCGATGTTTAAGTCCACCAGAGTGATGCTCATTTCCATCATTTAATGTGTTAGATTACATAATTACACTTCCAACAAAGAAGTGCAGCTGTGGTAATTTCAACTTAATTACATTAGCTAACACATTTCTTAAATTTAAATAATTTTCCCAAATAACATATCTTATCTCTAGAGATACAGATGGCAATGATTCAATTACAGAGAGGATAGGGGGAAAAAGTGGAAGAAACACTTCAGTAATGTGGAGCACTGCTTCCCCCTTCAGAGCTTTTAGAATAAACCTCTTTGCCCCAGATTTCACTTTTATTTTTTTTTTCCTCTCTCTTTTCCCCCTTCCATCATCAAACATTAACGTTTCGTCTCCCGGGATGGTACCGAGACTGCCGTTTTATCGCTCAAATTTCCAACCTTCTGTCTCGAAAACAGCCACCCACGGCCGTTCTTTACAAGAGCTTATAACTACAGCGAGAATGCCCTTGCAAATGTTGCTTTTATTGTTTAGAGCAAGTTCACATAAAAACGCTGTTTGCCAAGTTAAAACGAGTCTATCACCACAATGGCACAGAGCTACTCGGGTTTGTGTGCGACTCAAGATGGCCGCCGTAAATCAATAAACTAGATGTAATCTGCGGTGTCCAGAAAGCTGGGGGAAAATCTGAAGTATAATGCTGCTGGTCCTCTATTGTCATTCAGACACAAGCTGCATCAGAAAGAGGGGCTTGTGTGCACCTGATAAGGCCGAGCCCAGAGTGAGTCATAAATCAAGTCAAGCAGCTGCTATTCCGCTGATTTCACACAAGAGTCCCTGCTAGTCAACACCGCACAGGAGCAAAGAGACAGCGAGAGAGACGCACAGAAATGATAGATCTGCAATTTGCTTTCTTATCTCATCGGGCAAGAAGTTTTTCTCCACAAAAGCCTGACCTTCAGCGAATAAACAGCCCCATACAGAAAACACACATGGGGCAGCATGCAAATTTAGAGAGCTTTTTACATGAAGGCTCCTCTACTGTTGTTTACTAGGTCAAGCAGGACGAAAACGCCAAAGATCGAGGTGCATGTACCAGAGCTCAATTGTATAATAAAATCAAGCATATGTTGAAGCAGAAGCATCCTAATTAAAAGCTACTACAAGTGTTTTTAAATACCATGTATAAATATGCCCTACTACTGTATTTCTGATAGATATCCTGCTTATAATGGATGTGTCTGGTTTTTCATGCTGCACTTAACTGTGTTTTTTAACTTTGTGGCAGTTAGAACTGCTTACTTGACATTATACCTGCGTTGGGATGTCAAATTTGCACATTGTGAAAAAAATGCAGTGCTAGGATGCTACAGGCTAAATGCTTAGCAACTGTCAACCAATTTCGTACCTCACATTCACATGCTTTGGACAGTCATGGAAACACAGTGTGTTTTGTAACATCATTGCAGGAAACAAGTTCATTTGAGTGAATTTTTACTTTCATTGTCCGAGTTCATCCTGTAAAATTCAATAGTGCTGTACATTCAGCAATAACATAATGATGTGCAATGCTAGAGTCATTATGTAAATATGCGGGGTGCTTCGTTTAACCAGTTAATTACACTGGAAACGCAAATATGCAAATAAGAACATTAACCCAGAGGCCCAGCAGGCACGCAATATCATAAGACTTTGATACTTTAAATTTGAATATTTAATTTTGATACGCAAAATTTTTGCTGCGACATTGAGTGATTAAATATTCAGTGTCAATTCAATGTCTAATGTCAATGTTTTTTGATGTCCAAAATCGACATCAGCTTAGGTTGTGTAACCAAAATCCAACATTTCGACAACATCAAACTGCCGTCAAATACTGACGTTGAACGATTTTCATTCTCAACCAAAATACAACGTCTGGTCGAACGTCGTGCCTTAAGTTAACCTGACTTGCTTGATGGGTAGATTTAGCAACTTACATGCCCCTTTAGGAAAAATAGAAAAATAATAATAATGGTGACATTTTATTTTGACAGACCACTTTAGATATTTTACTAACTATAAGTAACTTTGTAACAACATGTCAACTAAAT
This sequence comes from Enteromius thamalakanensis, assembly GCA_032357475.1. Lineage (NCBI taxonomy): Eukaryota > Metazoa > Chordata > Actinopteri > Cypriniformes > Cyprinidae > Enteromius > Enteromius thamalakanensis. The sequence goes on along the minus strand of JAUCMT010014888.1, from coordinate 10,199 downwards.
TCTCCTTAATTTGCAGCTACATGCCGTGTGGATATCTCAGAGAGCGCAGAGTTCTGGCTTCTTGGTTGACCTTTGACTCGACATATGACGTAAGCTGCATTGTTAACTATTTCAAGTGTGAAAAGTCATTCTGAGTAGATTCTTTTGAGTCAGCAAATACAGCACGTACTACTATGTCAGCTGTGTTGCTACTAATCCTCTCCTGTGGCATAGTGGGATAACGTGTCCATCAAATGCACACTTCACAATCTCGCCAGAAGTAGTAGGTCATCAGGATACATTTCACCCACAGTTTTAAAGAATAGCTAATATAAATTTAAACATAATCTTTTCCTATACTGTTTTTTTCCTATATAGTAAGTAAGCAAACATAAACATTAGGGCCGGGTTTCACAAGCTTAAGCCAGTACTAGGTCTTAGGTCTTAGTTAACTTAGGTGTGCATCTTGACACTGAGCAATGGCACCAGGGGTTCAAGTTTAATTTATGCTTAGTCTGTGTATTTTAACATTCTTTTGCTGCATCAGAGAGTGATGGGAAGTAGCTTTGTGTACGTCATTATTTTCTATAACCTTTATCAGCATTCTCCATCAGCAGTACAAAAAATCTTTCTTTTTTTATTGCTCCTCCAACTCAGGAAGTCAAGTCGAAATCCAGTTTCCCCACCAGTAATTTTGCAACTGTTGTGCTGTTCATGTGTGCTTGCCTTGATAATTCATACACGCCTTAAAAGCAGAATGTGACAGCCTGTAAACAGAAAACTAACCAATCAGAAATGCTCTCTTCCTGTCAGTTGTTTTGTGTTCATGATCACTGAATTTGGGCTTATTTAGAAAAGCAGGGTCATTCAGACAGGGCGAAATTAGCATAATGGATGAAGTTAGCAAGACATCTGAAATCGCTTTTAGTTTTTAAAAGGCAACAAATCGCTGGGAGTGTGTTAAAGAAAAGACTGTACTGGAAATCCTAGCATGATTGAAATGACCTCACCACCAGCTTTCTCATCTCCTTGTTCATATGCTAAAAACTGCCAAAACAGCACGTAATGAGCGTTAACATGTGTAATCCTCTCTTAGTGTGTACGCTCTTGTCTGTGTCTCCTGACGCCCACACTCCCAGAGGGATTAGCTCTGTGGGTTATAGCGCAGAGATGCTAATTTCAACCATCCAAAATGTCTCTGTCTCTATGTCATACTGTATCAAGCTGCATTTAATATGCATTTCAATAAGACACGTTCATGGACATGTCAAGGCCTTCCTTCACATGTGGGTTGAATGAAGCTACAGCACAATGTCGGAGTGCATAGCAGACAATAAATAATAAAATTAAATATTAAAATAAAAATGGATCCCACTTTATATTAAGTGTCCTTAACTAAGATGTAATTAAATTATAATGATGAATCGCTGAATGCTTCCAGCGTTATTGAGGTGGTTAGGATACGAGAAGGTTTGGGACAGGTTTGGTGGTTTAAGGACTGGTTAAGGTGTAAGGGATGGGTTAACAGTCTAATTAGATATATAACTACAAAAAATAAATTTAGCTACTTTAAAGGTACATATTAGTACTTAAAGGCCCGGTTTCATAGACAGGACTTAGCCTAAGCCAGGATTAGGCCATAATACAATTAGGATATTTAAGTAATTTTCATAAACATGCCTTAGAAAAAAAATGTCATTAGTGTGCATCTTATGACTAAAACAAAGGCACTGCCATGTTTTAAGATCAATCAGTGCAAGTTTCTTTTAGTTGAAACAAAATTACAGTTAGTGTAGGACTAGGCTTAAGCCTCGTCTGTGAAACCAGGGGAAAGTGTATATATTTGAACATAATAAGTACAAAAGTTTTGAAAAGGTGCCACCTTTTGAACCTTTATTTCTGCGAGTATAATGTAAAAACATGTATTCACACAAGATGTGCATAGTATCAAAATATGAATTAAAATGTAATGACATAGTAGTTAAGGCAACCTAATATAGTGAGACCCAATGATTTTATGGCCATTTATGGTAATACTAATAGAGATGAACTAGTTGGAGTGCCATGCAAATACTGTGGCATATGAACATTCATCCAGTACCACAATTTATTACAAGATTTTCTTGAAATACTTGACTCTGATTGGTTAAACCTGGTATTTATTCAAATAGTTTTGTATAACGACCACTAATCTGACTGCTCCAGGAAACCAGCATTGTACACAGCTGCACTAAAGTATCTGACATCACTCCACTTTCTTTTTCTTATTTTTAAATCACATACAAATGTAACTTTGTTATTATTATTATTTAATTGTTTCAGCCTCAGATTTAAAAAAAAATAATTAAAACTCTTTAAACATCTTATTTTTTGTAATGGGAGAAGGATAATGCAGAGTATGATACTATGACATTAAAATATGCACAATAGCAGAATAATTTAGCGTAGTACAGTGAGTGTCCTGCACATGGTCAGCTCAGTCTTAACATGCATTTTCCCTCGGCCAAACCAAACGCAGTCTGTAATAATGAAATTGCCTTGATGCAGGGCTTGAACCAATCTAAAGGCCGTTAGCTTAAGGACAGTTGGAGAGCTCTTTAAAGGCGGTGTTACCCCAGACTGAGGATGGAGATGTGAGGGTTCGACTACTCCAACCTCTTCACATGAGGCACAGTGCAGATTGGAACCTTCTGGCACGCTGATGATCACACATATTACTTACAACACAAAAGCAGTCCAGACATCTGACATAGATTACAATCTAACAGTCAGTGGCAATAAATGCTTTCCAACATCCCCCTACGAAGAACATCATTGGGTAAACCGGGAAACGCAAAGTGTGCATGTGAGAGAATGCTAACTTTAAAAGTTATTATTATGCCATTATGTGTCCAAACTGGCATTTGCATAGCGTACGTGCCAGTGATGAAATTTTAATAAGAGTCAATTACACACATTAAAGTAGACACCGTGGAAATAGCGCGGCCATTGGCAACACAATATTCTAAGGTCTCTATGCTGTAACATTGCATCAGCATGGGAAGTTCAACAAATGTGTTAATTGCTGGAGTCCTTTCAAGCAACGCCAAGTGTTTTGCAGTTGAAAGCCTTATAACATCTATTATACAAAAACTGTCCTTCTAATATGCTTATTACATCATGTCTACAACAATTGTCATCAAAGGTTTGGCTCTCTATGTGACAGACCTGCTCCTACGGCTCATTGGGTTTCATGTTCAGGCGTTTGCTAAGCAGAGATGAACAAAGGAAACCAAAGATAGTCGATCTTTAAAGTTTTGTGACATTCTAGTACCGTTCCCCTTGGCTTCATTTCAAAGCATGTCTCGCATGAATTAGAAATACTCACACCCTTGATAGTTTTTTCCTTTTATGCCACACTATAATCTGAACCCAATGAATTCACTGTGAAAATCATTTTCTTAACAATTTTCTTAAAAATCGTATTCTCGTTTCGTTTCTAGAGAGACAGAGAGCATATTGATATAAAAATCATAAATTAAAAATAAAAAAGATTAAAATAAAACATTTACTAAGATATATATATATATATATATATATATATATTTTTTAGCTGCATGCCATGTGACCATAATCAATGTCAGATAAGCATAAGTATGATACTTTATTATTAAAATATATATTTACAAATTTCAGGGGTACTTTAAAATACATAGGTAAAATAGAATCAGATACCCAAAAACTTAATGAATTTGTGCATTTTAATGTGTTTGAGAGACAACCACCTTTCAAAATAATGCATGGTAAAATATCCTGAGTGATAAATAAAGATAATATCTTTATCAGTAGTCGATGTAATGTTGAAACACTTCATAAACCTCAAATATCTTTTGTGCGGCATTGTTTTTTGTTTGTTTATTTGTGAAGCACAAACAAAACATGGTGGTTATGTTTGTCAACATGTATTTTGTCAAGATGAATCCTTGTCAAAAAGGAAGCATAGTATTTCATAAAAAATAAAAAAATATATTTTCCAATCTCCTCCCTGGAAATGGAGAATTAGCTGAAACACAAGGACAATTACAAGTGGGCCTAGTGTAAAGACCACGGGGACTAGGAAAATAAACCAATCGCAGTCCTCCAGAATCAATCTGGTTTACTTTAAAAAAAGCCCTCTGAACTCGTGCCAGCTCCTTCCATCCAAATAATTTATCCCTGCACAGCCTTATGTTTTCACCTTTAAACATCGACAATCAAGGAGAGCCTTCTTGTCCCCCTTTGCTTTGCCTTTTGTTCTCCTCAGCAAGGTCGACTGAACATCGCACCTTACAAGTAACATTAGAAATATCTAATTGCGCAGAGGAATGCAGGTCAGCCTTTTGAAGTCGCTTGTTTTTTTAGCACTTAAGTCTATGGGAAAGACTGCGTGGGCCAGCTTGTCTTTCAGCTTCTTAAACCGCCTTTTTTCACCATCATCCCTTTTACAGCTTTTCTCATTACGCCATTTGAAAAACAGTGTCTGAGGAGCAGTGATGCATGAATGAATTATTTAGGCGGAGCAGTGGATAGGCCTGACAGTGTGTGCAGAGTTTTAGTGCAGTGCGAGCGAGTCCTCCGAGGCACATCAGAGGGGCCGAAAGCCATAATGTAAACCCACTTTTATACCGAGGGAGAAGCGAGACTACAGCTGTAAGCTTTATTTAGTAAAACAGACAGTTTGTAAAGACGAGCCAAGGCCGCGGGATTTCAGAGGGTTGACGTGCTGCATTTACTGTTTATTATGGACAAAACGACTGAGATCAGGAGCACGGGTTTGTGAAAAGAAAATACTTCTATTGCAGTTCCTTTGTTTAAGTGTTTGAAATTGGTAGCCATGGAGAACATTTGAACGATTAGCAGACTGTTGTCTCAGACAATATCATTGAATCATTCATCACGGCATGTTTAGCTTGACGTTAGCGAGCGCGTGTCCACCTTACTGAACTCACACAGTCTCCTGATGCTAAAACACAGCAGTCATGGAACTGCTACATTTCCGAAGTGGCATTGTTCAACCAAAAATAATAAATTAAAACAATATATAAAAAAAATACATATATACACGATTTTGTTAATCAAATGATGGAATGGCAAAGAGAGATAATGACAAAGATAACATAAAACAATGACAAAAACATCATAGAAGTACCATAAAGTAGTACTTTAGCCTCTAATGTGGCTTCTGAAAACATGTGACTGCTTGTGAGGAGGTACATCTGTTTCATTCTAGCATCATGCTAACATGAAACACTCTTAGGGCAATAATTTAATGATCTAAGTGCATGGTTTAAAGCCCCATGTCTAAATCCTGTTTACACCAATAACTATAACTATAAAGATAACAATATTAGCATCCACACCAGCAATTTGTGTTGTCTGTTTATAATAAGTGCGTACGCGTCTGCCACTTTAAATTCATGAGCTAGTAACAACAGGATGGTTTCTGATTGGCTGTCAATGTATTGTTCGACAGCAGAAAAATAAATTGTTCTAAAAATGATTCCAACAATAATATTTTTCTGTGCCTTTATCGTTATTTTGGTGTGTACTCTACTCTTCGATACCGAGAACGAATTTTCGAACTATATATTGCTATCTTTATATTTTTTGTTGTTGGTGTGAATGGGGCTTATAAGGGTTGTCCCTATTCTTTTACAGTAGGTATTGCTTTTGTAATTAATAAGTAATGTGAGTCTTTTGGGTATAACTTGCATCAATCAAAGTCTCTTCTCCCGTTCACTCCCGTGGCAGATTCACGATTTACAATGTGGAATTTGCAATCACAAAGTCAAAACTTCCTCCAGAGAGGAAAAGGTTCTGTTAAAAAAAACAACATATGCAGGATTAGAGTGAGCATGATTTCTCCAAGTTCTCCAACTATCCTGTTGATCCTAGAACAACATTCCAATCAACCAATCAGATTTGAGGGATCATTTTTCACAAAATATCTGTGTTAGGCTTATGATCAGAGTTAGGTGCTTCTTCAGCCTTGTTAATCAGTCATCATTTCCCACTGATTTTAGGAATACATTTTGGGTAGGGTTAGGTTTAGGGGTAGAAATTGGGATAAGTCCATATTTTTAGACAATAATGTTGATCCAGGGTCTTAGCAAAATCACGGTGACCGCTGGTCCACCTTAGTACCACCACATGACCATCTTAAATCAGCTCAAACCAGCATAACGAATTCTGATACATGCATTAACTATCTATTATTTAGCTTGTGCTTTAATAATCGTTCACATAATCCTTTTTTTTTTTTTTTTGCATATTTTTGTTCTGCTGTGTGTCCCTGTGTGTAATAAGCAGAGTAAAAATTACTGCTCCATTGGCTTTTGACTAGGTTTGCCTCAAAATAGCAATGTGTGTAGTACAAAGTGGCTGAACACAACTCATTTTCAGGCCAGCATGCCTAAGAGTATACAAATCATGCAGTACGTGAAAATGATAACTGCTTTGAGCTGAAACTAGCAAAAAAACACAACTGCATTGCACCTGGTGTATGATAGGGCCCTTAGTCTTCACAAATCACATGACCAATCATAGTGAATCTTGAAAGATCATTAAAAAATATGTTTTTTGAGTTTAATGTAAAAATAAAAAAAACATAACAGAGCCAGTGAATGAAATGAGGTTGAGTGTACGTATATTCACAGAATTATTTTTTGGGGGGTGAACTATTCCTTTAACTTGTTTTCAATTTATTGCAGCCAGTACAGCAGTACAATAAAACTCCATGTGCAGCTCCAACACCTCATCTGTTTAATGATCTGTGGTTATCTGCAATCCTTTTAAATGTTCACTGTGAAAATTGCATTAGTCTAGTAAAGGTGGAATTATGCTAATGTAATTAAAAAACGGCCTGCCAAGCATATGGTATTTACTTTTATAATCTACTATGTTCTTTTCTTGCCTTCACTCCTACAGTGCCAGAATATATGTGAAACCATCTGATTGGATTTATTTCACTATGGAATAAAGTCAAAGGGTGTTTTTTGTGATCTGGGTTACACAATAAAACTTCTCCTCAATCTGTCTTCTTTCCTTGTTTCTTGATTTCTCTGTTCAGATAGATGAGGGTTGGCACAGCATGGCTCGGGGTTTATTTATAACTGACGAGGTAGCTGTCGGTGTGGTGGCATCTGTGTGCCAGGGCCCAAGTGCTCACAACCCTCTGACAGTCTCCCTGGCTCAGGTGGTGGGCACGGCCCTACCGTGTGACAAACACAGCTTGGTAGAGGGCAGCTGAACCCGTGCCAGGCATCCAAAAGACAAGCAGTGAAGAAAAGGACAGCTAGATAGGTGTTTGCATGGCATGTTCAATGTTTTTCTGCACACACTAAATGTGTAATTATCATAATTATTAAACATTTTCTGATTTTGTTGTGATGTGAGAAAGAAACTTGAGAACAATTGTGATTATTATAGTTCTGCTAATGGCACAAAGATGACACCTTTAACTACCATTCACTGTAACCCCAATCCCTCCGTCTTTTCCCAAGAATTATACTTTGGAATGATGTCATTCTGCAAGCACTCCATCAGAACATGCATCATACATCACTTGACAGTCTTGTTTGCTGATCGTATCGCTGGGTTAACTGACAAGGTCTGTTGCAACCTGTAAGTGTGGCAAATATCCAGATCAAAACATGTAGTCATAAGGAAGGTAATGTTTGTATTTCCAAATGCACAGCTATTGCATTAATTCCTTGTTGAATTCATATCAAGAATGAATGCCCATATTTACACAGTGAGAATACGTTTTTTTTTTTAGTTTACATTCTGAAAGTGCCCCCGATATTCTATATTGTTCCTTACAGTTTCCTTTTATTTTGAGGTGGTATAAGAAGAATATATTTGAAGAATATAAACACCCTACAAAAATTCACCAATATATCCATGATCAACTGCATAGTTTAAGAGTAGACTGTTTGTCTGATGGGTGTTAATAAAAACCCAGTCAATTGGAGCAATGTAACAAAAAATGATACACAGTATGACATAAGATTTGTGCATAAGGCCATTGTAAATGTAGCACTGTAACAACATTTGCAGCTCATCCTTGCAGAGAATGAGAATTTACACCAGAACTGAAGCAGCATGTTGTGCTGTTAAATTTCAAGACTGCCCAGACAACTGTGCAATGCTTATGGCTCTCTCGTTTCATTAATTTCTCTTTTGTTTTAATTGATCTTTATTTCCCCTGATTATGAGCATAATTAAACACCAGAAACTAATTCCTGGTCCATACCATCTGCCTGGACAGCCAGGCTTCCAGAAGGGCATATGGATGCTGAGATACTGGGCATGAACCATCACCATCGCCATCACCTGCTTCCCAAAGCATTCTCTTGACATGTACTTCATCCACAAGGTCATTTTTAGGACGCTATTTAATAATGGTAAATACATGCCGATAATGCATTACATTAAGTACAATTATCAATATTCAATTAGTATTTTGCAATTAAAAAAAAAAAAAATGTCTTGAACAGGCACTAAAAGGATGAACATATCAAGTACTCGATGGCGGCACGTTGTAGCTTGTTCACATATTTGTTGTGATGACTTTGAGACCTGTAAGAGTAATTAGAAAATGTGAGTGGGTCTAATACATCCTTAGGGACTTGGAATGCCTGTTCATAAAATTTTGTCATTAAAGTGTCAAATTGAGCTCACTAATGCCAAGATATGCCTTCGCCACATTCTCTGCTTTTGTATTTCCGCTAAGTGGTGGCTTATTTGATTAGCTAGGATCTGTTTAATGAACCAGCGATATGAAGTTAAGCCTATTCAAAGCTAAAGGAAGAACTCTCCCATTAGCAAGGAGAAACAGTGCTATCAACTTTTGACCTCCACAAATTGAATAAGTTGAGCTAGTCATTCGAGTAGCTGAGACTTGGACTAGCTAAGTCCCCACTTACTCAGGCTTACATTACAACCATATGGCCACTGCCAAGACTGAGAGCTTAGTGCAATTTCACAGAAAACCACTATCGGAGTGTATTGCTTTTTCTTCTCAGAGCATCATCCACAAAGTTTGTAGTCATCTCATAAAAGTCATAAAATAATTTCAAAGGTAAAAAAAAAAGCAGTTGATTGAAATCTAAAAATTGTGGCCTTAAACATTGTTTTACATTTGGGTTTTCTAGAATTGTATGCCAACATTAGATTTATTTTCCAATATATTATATATCTTGATTTTTACTGTTCTCACTCAATACACCACAAATCGAGTTATGAACTTGATCAATCGCCACTCTGCTGCTGTGACTGTTTTATGATTGGGCAAGGTCAGGGATTTTATTGACCCGATAACCCTCGATGAAAATGGACGTGCTAGACGACCAAAGTAGGAAGACAGAGTAAGACCCAGTGAGTTCAACAAGCTGACTTCTGTCCGGCACTTGCCAGTTCCATGGCTCATGAATGAGAACCAACATGGACTAATTTCTTCTGGTGGTATCTCAAATGCTTCCTTCACTAATAGCGCCTGGAGAAAAGTGCATAAAGCTTGACTGAGACAGACGGAAAGCTGGAAGGGAGGCAGAAGAAAAACAAGGAGAGGGTGATGGATGGTGCCTGAGACTGGCGCAAGCTTCTCTAAAAACTTCCCCCACCCCCACTCATACCATCTGTATTGGGTAGATACATTCCTTTCCCTCTGAAAGAAGCTGGAGCAAGTTTCAGAGATGCTCACCCAGCAGATAAGAGCTAACATTTCATGGTGGGGCCACTGATATGGGTTTGATGTATGGGCATAGGTTTGTTCACAGGTTTTATTTTGGCCCTATTTCAATAAACCCTAAATGGGTTTGTTCATGGGTGACATGTCAGCCCCTTTCTAAAGTACCCCAAGTATGGTCAAACATAGTCTCACTTAACCAGACTGACTGCTGAAGGTCTGGAATCCATGGTATCTTTTATTGGCCAAGGCCTGCGCATGAGGCTGTTTGATGGACATGTCAAACAACCAATCACAGTTAATTAAGTTCAGCATCAATAACAGACCAGTGTGTAAAACTCTCGAGGCTGAGACTAGGTCCAATATAGAACACCTATACCATTCATACACTGGCCTTATAATTAATATCTTAATATTAGGGCTGTCAAAAATAACGTGTTAACGGCGGTAATTAATTTTTGTCGTTAATTACGTTAATTTTTTTAACGCATTTAACGCATGCGCGGTGTGACGA
>JAUCMT010014874.1:0-21082 GCA_032357475.1 Enteromius thamalakanensis | reverse complement strand
TGTATCAAAAATAAACAGATAAATTTGGTGCCAAAAGAGTCAACCGAACAACTGAGCCAACTTAATGTACATGCATAGAGTAAGATTGCAGAATCTAAAACTTTCGAAATAATTTAGTTCCAATTTGGCAATATTTCCCAGCAGCAGCTCACACTATCTTTGATCACATGCAACTGGTTTTGTCCAGGAATCATAAAATTAAGTAATACACATAAATAAATAATGAATGGATTACCGCCCGCATTCGGCATTATTGCTCTTTCAAATTCCACTCCGTGTGTGCGTGCGCGCACACATGTTATCTAGTAACTAATGTGCTGGCAAGCTGGCACATCGTATGCTTCCGCCTCGTCTATTAATTGTATATTCGACCTTGCCTGCCCCCCCGGATTCTCGCTCTTGCTTTGCTCCATTGGATATCGTTTGCTATTGCTCGACCCTGCCTGATTCACCCTGTGTTCGCTATAACAAAGTAGTTGCATTTGGATCCGCACGTTTCTGTCTCCACTGGTACAGTAGTATGGTGCTGAGTCTGTGGCTGTTCTATATGCAAGCATGCCTTGAAATTGATGTGGGCAACAACCAGAATCCATGCAAGAATATAAAGAGAGTTGGCCCTTATGGGCTTGTTGAAGACCAGTCATGCTGCTGTATTCTAAATAATTTGTAGAGGTTGGATTGTGCAAGAAGATGTTGTTGTGCAGCATGCTATGTTTAGAAGGGCCTGATCCTCCTGATGTGGTGCAATGCAAACCTGTATGATCGAGCTGTCGGCTGGTCACCAAAGAATAATTGTTGATATATCTTTCTGGATGGTGAAATCATGCTGTAGAGTGGCGTGGCAGAGAAGACAAGTAGTTTTGGCAAATTGAGTTGCAGGCGATTTTCCTTCATCCATGCTAAGATGTCCACCAGGCATGTGAGGCTGACATTTATATTGAGCTGCTTGCAGAAGCCCTGACATACTCTCGAAGTAAACTGTGGACCGCGGTCGGTTACTATGTCATTGGGGATCCCATAGAATCGAAAAACTTGATCTGTGACAGTCTCAGTCTTCCAGGCGGTGGGTAGTTTTAGAAGGGGAATGAGTTTTTAAAAAAACGGTCAATGATAGTAAATATGGTGGTATATCTGTTAGAAGGAGGTAAATCAGTGATGAAATCCATGGCGATGTGAGACTAGGGTTGTTGAGGCGTCGGCAAGAGTTGCAGGAGACAGTGAGAGGCCATGGTGGTTCAGCAGACAGAACAATCTTTGACAAATTGAATAACCACGACAAAACATGTGTCTTAATGGTTCAGGACCCCATCCTGTCTGAGCCACCAGGGTTCTGAATGTCAGTGCATAATTGGCAGCTGTTGAAATAGTAATTCATTAGCAGTAGCCTTACCTCCAATGAAATGCTCATAAACAGCTTGAAACTTCTCCAGGAAACTGGTGTATGAGGGAAAAGTCATTTGTTGACCTTCTCATGTGGCCGTAGCCCATTCCAGAGCCTTTCCAGTTAGCAGTGAGCAAACGAAAGACAACCTGCTATCATCAGTAGTATAGCACTGGGGTTGTTGGTTTATACAGTAATTTTATTAATGTAGTGTGAACTTGTAAAATAATAAATTCATGTTTTTTTTTTGTCTCTTCATTTACTAAAGTGCTGTAATAACACACTACAGCAAAATAATAAATAGGCTTTTATACATGACCGACAATAAAAAAGAAAAGCTCTATATTGCTATGAAACATCAAACATCATTCTGACAGAGATTTCAAACACAGTCTTTGAGAGTCGACTCTGGAGGGTATTCCAGAAACTTGGTTAACTTACCATTTGGTAAAAAATAACCTCTGGTTTACCCCAAACCTGCATATTATGAGTATGTCGGTTCCAAAACACCTGAGAAGAGTAAGTTTAATCAACCTCCTGCTGGTTACCCAGAGTTAATGCATGTACATAAAGACATTTTCAATGGATCGCCGATTTCAAGAGTCAAAATGAAAAATGACAGTGAAAAAAAGAGAGCGGCATACTTCACAGAGGCTGAGCTTGAAGTTTTAATGCATGCGTATGAAGAATTGAATCCAACAATAATGAATAAAAAGCAATATAACTTAAAAAATAAAGATAACATTATGTGTGTTTCTGTTTGAGTTAGTTTGGGTGGCTTTGGTTAATTTGCAGCCCTGTTATAAAGTGTAAGTGTTAACTGTCATGGAGAGAGATGTGTAGGGGAGGGACTTGATATTGCAGTGCCAATGGAGGTATGTCATCAATGACTGAAAGATGTCAGAAGTGAGTTACAGTCTTCTGATTGGTATTTTTACTCAGTGTTCATGCATATATGTACTCTTCTAGTCAGGTAATGTAAAGCACATGTGAGTTAAAACATTGGTTCAATTAAATAAAGAGGCATTGTAGTGCTAGTACTAGGGCTGGGCGATATATATCGAACAATATATTGTGCGCATCTCGTCGGTAAAGCCGGTTCTTTGATTAGCGCTAAATCTTCGTCAGCTGTGTTTAAATGCAGTGCCTAATCAAAGAACAGGCTTTACTGACGAGATGCGCACAATATATCGTTCGATATATATCGCCCAGCCCTAGCTAGTACACTGTGATAGTACACTGGCAAATATATAAGGCACTGGCAAATATATAAGAAAAAAACTGTGTGAAGATGCATGGTATCAGTATTCCCACTCTTTTACGATTAACGGCAATACATTACAATACCATTAATTCATCATTTACTTATCTTTTTTACATGATATATTTAAAGTAATCTTTACAAAACAAAACGTCAATCAATCTCTTGATAAATTTATTTTTTAGGGGGGGGGGGGGGAGAGGGTCTCGTCCACGGAGTAATACCACGTTGAACCGCCACTGCACATGCCCACATTGCGCCCATGTTGAGGTTATCCACTACCTTAAACTTACCCGGGTATGTCACATAACCTGCTTTCTGGAATACCCCCCAGTTTTTTTTGTTTTGTTTTTACAGTGTAATTGTTTTAGAATAAGCATATCCAAATGTAATTAAGTATACAAATGTCTGGGAAGAACCCAGTGGTTTAAAACAGACAGGGAAATACCCATGTGGCACGACATGTACAGCTGACATTATGTATATTTTTATTTTTCCTGCTGAAGTTTGCATTTGCTTTGAGTACAAACAATATATTGTATTGTATCTTAGTTAGCAGTTAGTCACACTAGTGAGCTGCTTACATCAGGTAAGATCTTTTTCTGCTTATAATGATCCTTGTCAGTCTCTGTAAATCTAACAAATCGTTTTTGGGAAACTGTGATTTTAACTTTTATTTAAATATCACATAAAAAGAAAACAAATATAGTAGACCAAAAAGAATAAGGTAATGTTGAACATAGGCCTTTTGTTTATTGTAATAACTGCTATAAATAAAAAGAAATGAACAGATATACAGAATACAAAAAGAACAGAGAAACTACATAGTAAAAAAAAAAAAAAGTTGTTTCAACTAGGAATATCTTGTTACCATACTGCCTACATTTTTTTAGTCAATTAAAAATCTTTAGTTGCTTAATGTTAAATTAAGTGACAACTAAAATATTTTAGTTGACTCAACAAAAGAATTTTTGGTTAAACAATTTTATATTTAGTTTAAACAACTTTTTTTTTTCTTTTTTTCTTTTTTTACAGTGTGGTGTTATTTACTTAAGAAAACAAGCTAAAACAAGTTAGTAAATGAATATAGTTTTTTGGTAACACTTTATTTTGATAGTCCACTTCAGACATTCCACTTACAGTACAGGTCAACTTATTATGCACTGGACTGTCAACACTGACAATGACCTCCTCTCTTTATAAAAGTATGTATTCTCATTTATTGAATAACTTTAAAATTAAAGTTTAAGAATTGTCTTAAAAATATGAAGATGTGGAAATTGAATACAATTTTATGTTTTCAATTGTGTTGATTTTTTTGACAGTTTTTTTAAGTGCACAGATTATCATCTCTGTTGTGCTGTGTAAGTATAATGCATTTTTTTTTTTGTATTTCCACATTGTTGTTTTAAATGAATAGAACACACAGTCAGGCAGAGATTTGTGAGATACATAGTCAGAACTGCTAGATAAAAAGTCAAAATTGTGAGTTACAAAGTCAGAATAGCGTGATATAAAGTCACAACTACATTATATAAATTGTGAGATATAAAGTTATACTGAATACTGAAGGGTTAACTTAAAACATTTTACCTTTTAAAATGTATTTTAAAATCCTCCTAAAAATCAGCAATGAAGATGGTAAACACGCTTTCAGATTTTATTTGCCCTGTTACATGGAGATTCAGAGCATTTTAGTGTTCAGAGTATCTTGTTTTTAATTGCACTAATAATTTTGTTAATTAATTGTATAAATTGTATTTTTTTAGACATCTTGGCCTGTATACCTGACGAAAAAGAAAGATACTCAGCTGGTAATGTATTGTGCTGTGGTGTTTTAACTGTAAATGTGCAGATCTGCAGATGTGTAATGATGCACAAAATGGGAAACTGTGGGTTTCTGCTGGTAGTTTGTCACCTTCTTTATCTGGTTTGTAAAACAAAAAACACTACAGGAAACCTTTTTTTTAATGGTTTTAATGGTTAATAGTTGACGGTTTTGTAGAGGAAACGGATTAGAATTACTGAATCGTTTTCTATTATTTTTAATTATTTAATTTATTATCATATTTTTTTTACTGAAAATTGTAGCTCTGTCTTTAAATAAATTTAAATATAATTGAATGATTAACATATAAAAAAATATATATTAAAAATGGTCCTGTCCCCTTCAAGAACCAAACATCAAAAAGTGTCAAAAAGACTTTTATTATGGTTACAAAATACAAAGGCATCTACACTGAAAGACTAATTTCTTAAATAATAATTCCAGAAGTCTACTTTTGTTAAGGAAACTTTGTGATTAATGGTTATTTTTTTGTACCAAACGAACAGTTGCCAGTTTTTCTTCCCTTTTAAACTGCAAAACTTTGGTAATACTAAATAATATGATCTGCTGCACTTCTGGAAAGATTTCAAACCACAAGGAAATTAAATGAATTAAATAACTGAAAAATACACGTTTACAAAAATGTTGTGATTTCTTCAAATATTTCTATAACAGTCAGTCTGTCTGATCCCTGCTGCAACTACACTGCGCTGGACAATCCATGGAGAGCTACCAATAATACAAATGCTTTAGTCAGAACGTATGATTGCACCTTCACCTGGAGCGGCTGGTATCGTCTCTTCATTAATGGTCAGAGCGCTCAGATGCCAGAGACGTGTGTTGGTTACCAAAGCTGTGGCACAGAAGTCCCACTCTGGCTGCGAGATAGACACCCAACAGTTGAGGATGGAGTCGTCACTCGAGATGTCTGCGGTGACTATAGCACTTACTGCTGCTATTACGGCTCTTACCCTATTAAAGTCAAAGCCTGTCCGGGAAATTATTATGTCTATGAGCTGCTTAGACCAACTAAATGCAATGCAGCGTACTGTGCAGGTAAAAATATTTACATGTATTCAAATTCATGATCTGTGTGTCGTTGTTCAGTTAGCTTTGTGGGTGAGTGTGTTTGTTTCAATAGGTCATTATGATAAAAAATGTCAGTTGAGGTCATAATGAAATGTCAACTAATCCTACTGATCTTATGTGAATGATATTCATCCATATCAATAGTTTTATGTGCATAACTTATGTGCTATCTCCTTTTTCTTAGAATTCTCAAGTTTAATTATTGCATATAAATATTGTAATTATCATTAGGACAATGAATAGTGGTGTGCAATTATCACAGCCATGTGCACCTTATCAGTGCGCCCTGCCTCAGCCTGCCCGCCGCCGACGGCCTCCCCCCCCCCGGGTACCCAGTCATTCTGCTCCATCCTTGGCCAAAGCACACGATGCTAGGCTGGCTGCATGACATGATGCTGGCGCTCGACTGCTGTGGTATATCAGTTGCCTCGAGTTGTTAGCCGTGCTTCTGGCCCTGCGTCGCTTTTGACCAATACTGCCCTTCAAGCACGTGCTTGTCCGGACAGACAACAATGCAGCCGTAGCGTACACCAAACATCAAGGTGGTCTACACTCTCGCCGCATGACACAACTGAAATTGCTGCTCATCGTTCATTCTCCAGGGATACTTCAATCCACCCACCCTGGAGAATGGCGAATCCACCCCCTGGTAGTCCATCTAATCTGGAGCCACTTCGGCGAGGCAGGGATACATCTCTTTGCTTCCCCTGAGTCCTCCCACTGTCGCCTGTTTTGATGCACTGGCACACAGCTGGCCTTCGGGGCTCAAGTACGCCTTTCCCCCAGTGAGCCTCCATGCACAGACCCCGCGCAAGATCAGGGACGACGAGGAGCAAGTTCTGGTGGTAGCGCCCTACTGTCCCTCCCGCAGCAGTCCCTCCTTGCAAAATTCACTTGAGGAGAGACCTCCTCTCTCAGGGGATGGGCACGATCTAGCACCCGCGGCCCGATCTCTGGAACTCGCAAGTATGGTTCCTGGATGGGACGCAGCAGACATCTCCGGCCTGTGATTTACACCATCTCTCAGTCTTGAGCCCCCTCAACAAGGCAGGCCTACACTCAGAGATGGGGTCTGTTCGTCAATTGGTGCTCCTCATGCCACCAGGACCCACAGAGATGTCCGATTGCAGTTGTGCTTTCCTTCCTGCAGGAAAAGTTGGAGCGCAGATTGTCCCCTTCAACTATTAAGGTATATATCACTGCCATAGCGGCATACCATGATGCAGTGGATGGTGAATCCTTAGGTAAGCACCAACTCATCGTTAGCTTTCTTAGATGTGCACATCGGTTTAATCCCCCTAGACCGCCCTTAGTACCCTCTTGGGACCTTTCAGTTGCCCTAACCATCCTGCGGCAAGCTCCTTTTGAGCCCTTGGCATCAGTCGAGTTAAAATATCTGTCATCAAAGACAGCACTCCTGACTGCTCTGGCCTCCATCAGGAGGTGTTGGGGACCTCCAAGCCTTCTTTAGACGAAGAGTGCTTAAAATTCGGTCCGGCTGACTCTCACGTAACACTGAGACCTTGGCCCAGCTACGTGCCCAAGATTCCTACCACACCTATTCGAAGTCAGGTAGTGAACTTGCAAGCTCTGCCCCTGGAGAAGGCAGACCCGGCCTTTCAGTTGCTGTGTCCTGTATGCAAATTGCGCCTGTACATTGACCACACCCGCGGAGCTTCAGACGCTCCGAGCAGCTCTTTGTCTGTCAAACAAAGGCTGACCCATTGGGTGGTGGATGCCATCTTCCTGTCCTACTTGTACCAGGGAGAGCCGTGCCCCTTAGGTCTGAGTGCTCAATCCACAAGGAGTGTCGCCTCCAACTCTGGGTTGGTGCATGGTGCCTCATTAGCAGATATCTGTAGAGATGCGGGCTGGGCGACACCAAACACCTTCGCCAGGTTCCACGACCTCCGCGAATAGGCTGTGTTGGCTTGCTGCTGTGCCTCTTAAAGGTTCCCTGATGCAAAGGCGAACCATTTCCTCCTGCCCCAGAGCCGGTCTCAGAGCGGAGTTAGTCCCGACTGGGCTCCTCTGGACTTCTTTCACCAGAGGTTGTGGCTTTTATTATTTTCAGAGTCAGCCAGAAGGCTGTGTTTCCCTTCACTCATATCCATAGTTTATCGATATAGTGCATTCCTTGAATTTCTGTGTAAAGAATTATTAATTAGAATTAATAATCCCCCCCCCCCCCCCCCACAACAAATGCTTTAACTTTTTAATAATGAAAAAAAGATTTTAAAAAATTGGCATCCCAACGGGGCCCCTAGGGTGTTGGAAGGTTACGTGCAGACTCTCCTGTTGACACGCTTGCCTGCCTGTCGGCACCGGTGTCTCTGCGTATGGCGGCCTCAGGTTCGTGGCCCCTTTCATGGGTCTGTTCCCATATTTAACATCGAAGTTATTCGACTGAAAGGGTAACGTCTAGGTAATGATTGTAACCCACGTTCCCTGAAGGAGGGAACGGAGACGTTACATCTTTCTGGCACAACCCTGGGTCGCGCTGACACCAACTCGGCTCCTCAGCGAAAACCTGCAAGTGCAATCCAGCCATGCCCTCTTATAGTTACGCCATGATTAGGTGCACCTGGCTGTGATTATTGCACGGCAATATTCATTGGCCTTTTTCCAAATGACTCGAAGATGATAGGTCTCTCAAGCGAGATCCCATATGTAACATTTAAATCTATATATCTATATATATATGTGTGTGTGTGTGTGTGTGTGTGTGTGTGTCTGATGAAAGTGTATAAGACTTTATTATTAATACAGTCTGTAATAATAATGCAGCCTTTTTTAAAGACTTTTTTTTTTGCAGGCATGCACACACAAACACACACTACAGAATCAAACTACACTGTTTGAAAAGCTGTAATGTTTTCTTTTTCATAGAAGCTAACATGTCTGATCCCTGTTACAACTACACTGTTCTGGACGATCCATGGAGAGCCACCAATAAATCATACGTTTCAGACAGAATCTATGACTCCACTGTCGCCTGGAGCGGCTGGTACCGTTTCTTTGTTAAGGGTGTGAGCGCTCAGATCCCAGACACGTGTGTAGAAAAATATAGTGGTAGCCCTAACATCACACTGTGGATTCGTGGAGGACACCCAACAGTAAAGGATGGAGTCGTCACTCGAGATGTCTGTGGTTACTGGGAAAATTACTGCTGCTTTTTTGCATCTTTTCCCATTCAAGTCAAAGCCTGTCCAGGCAATTATTATGTCTATAAGCTGGTTAGACCAACTATCCACCATGCAGCATATTGTGCAGGTGATTATATTTAAACATACCTTTTTATTATTGATGCTTTAGCTGATTTAACTGATATTCATCAGTCATTATTTGTCTCAGTGGTTCCTAACGTGAGCAGCACTGATACAACAGTCACACCACAGACAAGCTCAGCTGGTAATGTATTCTGATGTTTCCTGTTTGTATCTGAGTCTTTGTGAATCCGAACAGATCTTTTCCCAAAACGGAAGTACAGAGTGTATAAAAAGTCACAATTTGACCATTTTAAACAATAAACTGACACAGAGGCATTTGAATATGTGTCATTGAACATTGAAAAAGTTTGGAATTGTCCTCCTCCTCAAGATTTGTAAACAGTGACTCTGTACGGCAACACTTTATTTTCATGGTCCACTTCAGATATTCTACTAACAGTGAGTAACTTGTCAAATAGCAGTCATTAGAGTATAAGTAGACTGTCTGTTAGTAGTACTTGTTTTTATAAAACATACACTTTTTCTTTTTTCTAAATGTTTGATCGTTTAGCAGAATAAGATCCTTAATCATCGTATAATATCATTTATAGCCCCTTGAAGCTGCTATGAAAATTATTTTGACCTCCAAACGTTTGGAGTCCATTGAAGTGAACTCAAACCTGGAAAGTTTTTATCAAAAACCTTAAAGGGGTCATATGCCAGATGCACTTTTACAAGTAGTTTGGACTGAAATATGTGTTGGCAGTTTGTGTACACAAACACCCTAAAATGACAAAAATCCACCCAGTGTAATTTCCATAAATGTATTCCCCTTTCTCAAATGAGCCTCTGACCTTGTGACGTCACATGTCCGGAGGCCACTCCCATGATTGTTGATTGACAGCAGCGTTTCACACAGACTGGTGTCTTACCTCAGACCCGCCCTGAGTGAGCTGTCATCAGTCTGAGATGCAGAGACAAGCAAGACTCTTAAGAGATTGAGGTGTGAACATAGCAGTATTAATGAACATAGTGTAACTTAGTACATATGTACATAATGAACATAGTGTTAATAATGTTCATAGTAATGAACATTAATGAACATAGCAGTAGTCATTTACCCCGGACATCGGAGTGACTGAAGAAAACGCAGAGAAGTAACGTTAACTTTCGTTTGGTTCTGAAGGGAATGCACCTTTAATCTACCTTAAAGTCTTTATGATCCAGCCTCACCTACAGAAGCAGTGAGTACAATGTCTTTTAATAAATCTTTGCATATCGCTTTTTCTAATTATGTGCTAATTAGCAAGTTTCATTATGAATACGGCTAAATAAACGTCCTCTGAGAGAGCCTCGGAAAAGAAGGGCGGGGTCAACTCGTCAAGATTTAAAGGGGAAGTTTTGAAAAGAGCTATTTTTGAAAAATGTATGTTTTTTACACTACAATTGAGAAATTTTAAACAATCTACAGCATATTACAAACTTGTCATTAAGACCTTAAAGAATGATATCAGCTTGTGAAAACTCTGTGTTATATGACCCCTTTCATTTATTTTCGACTAAAGAATGAAATGCATAAACATCTTGGATAACATGGGGTGAGTTAATGACCAGGAGATTTTTATTTGAAAGTGAA
Organism: Enteromius thamalakanensis; assembly: GCA_032357475.1. NCBI lineage: Eukaryota > Metazoa > Chordata > Actinopteri > Cypriniformes > Cyprinidae > Enteromius > Enteromius thamalakanensis. The sequence goes on along the minus strand of JAUCMT010014874.1, from coordinate 10,678 downwards.
CTGATTCTTCGACTATTTTAACTACTTAAGAAAGAACTAAAGCTTATATGTGAAAATGTTTATTTGTATTATGTAAGTACAAAGGAATAGTTGTTGTTGTCTGTATTGGGTATTATTACTGTAATTTTGTCTCCTTTTTACATTGTAATTATGCATTTAAGTGCTGAATAATCTTAATTAACTACATGTAATTAATAGATTAATAGGGTTAATAGGGTTTGACTTGTATTCAATTATGCTTAATTCGTCATTATTATTAAGTAAGTACATGTAACATAACAAACCTTAAAATAAAGTGTTGCCACAGTTTGGCTTCCTCTTTATGGTGTAAGACTTTGTAATGCTAAATAATATGATTCATCTGCACTTCTGGACAGATTTCAGACCACAAGGAAATTAAATGAATTAAATAACTGAAAAATACACGTTTACAAAAATGTTGTGATTTCTTCAAATATTTCTATAACAGTCAGTCTGTCTGATCCCTGCTGCAACTACACTGCGCTGGACAATCCATGGAGAGCTACCAATAATACAAATGCTTTAGTCAGAACGTATGATTGCACCTTCACCTGGAGCGGCTGGTATCGTCTCTTCATTAATGGTCAGAGCGCTCAGATGCCAGAGACGTGTGTTGGTTACCAAAGCTGTGGCACAGAAGTCCCACTCTGGCTGCGAGATAGACACCCAACAGTTGAGGATGGAGTCGTCACTCGAGATGTCTGCGGTGACTATAGCACTTACTGCTGCTATTACGGCTCTTACCCTATTAAAGTCAAAGCCTGTCCGGGAAATTATTATGTCTATGAGCTGCTTAGACCAACTAAATGCAATGCAGCGTACTGTGCAGGTAAAAATATTTACATGTATTCAAATTCATGATCTGTGTGTCGTTGTTCAGTTAGCTTTGTGGGTGAGTGTGTTTGTTTCAATAGGTCATTATGATAAAAAATGTCAGTTGAGGTCATAATGAAATGTCAACTAATCCTACTGATCTTATGTGAATGATATTCATCCATATCAATAGTTTTATGTGCATAACTTATGTGCTATCTCCTTTTTCTTAGAATTCTCAAGTTTAATTATTGCATATAAATATTGTAATTATCATTAGGACAATGAATAGTGGTGTGCAATTATCACAGCCATGTGCACCTTATCAGTGCGCCCTGCCTCAGCCTGCCCGCCGCCGACGGCCTCCCCCCCCCCGGGTACCCAGTCATTCTGCTCCATCCTTGGCCAAAGCACACGATGCTAGGCTGGCTGCATGACATGATGCTGGCGCTCGACTGCTGTGGTATATCAGTTGCCTCGAGTTGTTAGCCGTGCTTCTGGCCCTGCGTCGCTTTTGACCAATACTGCCCTTCAAGCACGTGCTTGTCCGGACAGACAACAATGCAGCCGTAGCGTACACCAAACATCAAGGTGGTCTACACTCTCGCCGCATGACACAACTGAAATTGCTGCTCATCGTTCATTCTCCAGGGATACTTCAATCCACCCACCCTGGAGAATGGCGAATCCACCCCCTGGTAGTCCATCTAATCTGGAGCCACTTCGGCGAGGCAGGGATACATCTCTTTGCTTCCCCTGAGTCCTCCCACTGTCGCCTGTTTTGATGCACTGGCACACAGCTGGCCTTCGGGGCTCAAGTACGCCTTTCCCCCAGTGAGCCTCCATGCACAGACCCCGCGCAAGATCAGGGACGACGAGGAGCAAGTTCTGGTGGTAGCGCCCTACTGTCCCTCCCGCAGCAGTCCCTCCTTGCAAAATTCACTTGAGGAGAGACCTCCTCTCTCAGGGGATGGGCACGATCTAGCACCCGCGGCCCGATCTCTGGAACTCGCAAGTATGGTTCCTGGATGGGACGCAGCAGACATCTCCGGCCTGTGATTTACACCATCTCTCAGTCTTGAGCCCCCTCAACAAGGCAGGCCTACACTCAGAGATGGGGTCTGTTCGTCAATTGGTGCTCCTCATGCCACCAGGACCCACAGAGATGTCCGATTGCAGTTGTGCTTTCCTTCCTGCAGGAAAAGTTGGAGCGCAGATTGTCCCCTTCAACTATTAAGGTATATATCACTGCCATAGCGGCATACCATGATGCAGTGGATGGTGAATCCTTAGGTAAGCACCAACTCATCGTTAGCTTTCTTAGATGTGCACATCGGTTTAATCCCCCTAGACCGCCCTTAGTACCCTCTTGGGACCTTTCAGTTGCCCTAACCATCCTGCGGCAAGCTCCTTTTGAGCCCTTGGCATCAGTCGAGTTAAAATATCTGTCATCAAAGACAGCACTCCTGACTGCTCTGGCCTCCATCAGGAGGTGTTGGGGACCTCCAAGCCTTCTTTAGACGAAGAGTGCTTAAAATTCGGTCCGGCTGACTCTCACGTAACACTGAGACCTTGGCCCAGCTACGTGCCCAAGATTCCTACCACACCTATTCGAAGTCAGGTAGTGAACTTGCAAGCTCTGCCCCTGGAGAAGGCAGACCCGGCCTTTCAGTTGCTGTGTCCTGTATGCAAATTGCGCCTGTACATTGACCACACCCGCGGAGCTTCAGACGCTCCGAGCAGCTCTTTGTCTGTCAAACAAAGGCTGACCCATTGGGTGGTGGATGCCATCTTCCTGTCCTACTTGTACCAGGGAGAGCCGTGCCCCTTAGGTCTGAGTGCTCAATCCACAAGGAGTGTCGCCTCCAACTCTGGGTTGGTGCATGGTGCCTCATTAGCAGATATCTGTAGAGATGCGGGCTGGGCGACACCAAACACCTTCGCCAGGTTCCACGACCTCCGCGAATAGGCTGTGTTGGCTTGCTGCTGTGCCTCTTAAAGGTTCCCTGATGCAAAGGCGAACCATTTCCTCCTGCCCCAGAGCCGGTCTCAGAGCGGAGTTAGTCCCGACTGGGCTCCTCTGGACTTCTTTCACCAGAGGTTGTGGCTTTTATTATTTTCAGAGTCAGCCAGAAGGCTGTGTTTCCCTTCACTCATATCCATAGTTTATCGATATAGTGCATTCCTTGAATTTCTGTGTAAAGAATTATTAATTAGAATTAATAATCCCCCCCCCCCCCCCCCACAACAAATGCTTTAACTTTTTAATAATGAAAAAAAGATTTTAAAAAATTGGCATCCCAACGGGGCCCCTAGGGTGTTGGAAGGTTACGTGCAGACTCTCCTGTTGACACGCTTGCCTGCCTGTCGGCACCGGTGTCTCTGCGTATGGCGGCCTCAGGTTCGTGGCCCCTTTCATGGGTCTGTTCCCATATTTAACATCGAAGTTATTCGACTGAAAGGGTAACGTCTAGGTAATGATTGTAACCCACGTTCCCTGAAGGAGGGAACGGAGACGTTACATCTTTCTGGCACAACCCTGGGTCGCGCTGACACCAACTCGGCTCCTCAGCGAAAACCTGCAAGTGCAATCCAGCCATGCCCTCTTATAGTTACGCCATGATTAGGTGCACCTGGCTGTGATTATTGCACGGCAATATTCATTGGCCTTTTTCCAAATGACTCGAAGATGATAGGTCTCTCAAGCGAGATCCCATATGTAACATTTAAATCTATATATCTATATATATATGTGTGTGTGTGTGTGTGTGTGTGTGTGTGTCTGATGAAAGTGTATAAGACTTTATTATTAATACAGTCTGTAATAATAATGCAGCCTTTTTTAAAGACTTTTTTTTTTGCAGGCATGCACACACAAACACACACTACAGAATCAAACTACACTGTTTGAAAAGCTGTAATGTTTTCTTTTTCATAGAAGCTAACATGTCTGATCCCTGTTACAACTACACTGTTCTGGACGATCCATGGAGAGCCACCAATAAATCATACGTTTCAGACAGAATCTATGACTCCACTGTCGCCTGGAGCGGCTGGTACCGTTTCTTTGTTAAGGGTGTGAGCGCTCAGATCCCAGACACGTGTGTAGAAAAATATAGTGGTAGCCCTAACATCACACTGTGGATTCGTGGAGGACACCCAACAGTAAAGGATGGAGTCGTCACTCGAGATGTCTGTGGTTACTGGGAAAATTACTGCTGCTTTTTTGCATCTTTTCCCATTCAAGTCAAAGCCTGTCCAGGCAATTATTATGTCTATAAGCTGGTTAGACCAACTATCCACCATGCAGCATATTGTGCAGGTGATTATATTTAAACATACCTTTTTATTATTGATGCTTTAGCTGATTTAACTGATATTCATCAGTCATTATTTGTCTCAGTGGTTCCTAACGTGAGCAGCACTGATACAACAGTCACACCACAGACAAGCTCAGCTGGTAATGTATTCTGATGTTTCCTGTTTGTATCTGAGTCTTTGTGAATCTGTACATCTGAATAGATGTGTGAGTGTGTTTGTGTGTCTAGATAAAGACTAGGAAGAAAAGCATGTGTGAAGTGTGCAGTTCTTAGGCATGTGTTGTTTAATATGGTTGCAGGAGCAAAGCATGTGTATTGTGGTTTGTTCACACATTTCAAGACTGTGAGGAGAGCCATATCACATTTACATAAAAAATGTAAAAAAAAAAAATAATAATTAAGTTCATTCCACCTATTCCTTGTGGAGCTATTTGATACAAATGCTAATCAGTGCCACCTGCTGGAAATAAGCAGGATTTATTCTTATTTATATATTTATTTATTTATTAATGTTAATTTTAAGTCCATTTCACCCATTCCCTCTCTTTGTGTTATTTGTGTGGTTGACATTCATCATTAACTATTTATTTCAGCTTTCCATAACACCCTCCATCAAAATGAAGGAGACAGCAGCTGGTAATGTATTCTGATATATTTCCTTTGTCGGACTGTGTTTTAACCGAATGTTATCTATGCAATCGAAAAGCAGAGCTGCACTGATAAATATACAGAGGCAATGTGAAAAGAAAAAATACCAAACTCGTGAATTGAATCATGATTTGTTCAGAATCTTAACTGATTTGAATCATTACAAATCCATTTTCAGCCAGCTCTCAGTTAATCATCATTAATTGTAGACACTTTCATGTGTTGTTTGTATTTGGGTGTTTGATAGTTTATTGCTATTCATCATTTTTTTTCTTTTCCTTTTTTTTTTTTACCATAACTATCTTCAGCATCACAGCAGTCACGCCAACAACCATCCCAGCTGGTAATGTTTCTCATCTTTGCTCTGTGTTTTACAGATTTTATTAAAATATCTTCCCATTACTTCTCATTACAAAACTAAGATCAACAACATCAAATAATTAAAAAAGACACCGGACAAAAAGCTTGAGGCCTTTGAAAAGAAAACAGTCAATTGGAAAAATAAAAAATACTTAAATGTTTTAATAAGAAATTATTTTATTTTTTTCATGATTCAATTATTTATATTCACGATTTATAGGATTTGTAGTGGTTTTACATTTTTATTTCAGTGTAATTAGAAATTCAATTAATTTGATCAGATTTTGTACTTGTTAGATTTGTTATTTATTATTTATTTCATATTATATTCACATTCAATTTATTTTTTATCTTTCTTTCATTTTTCACAGATTATCTTTTTTTGTTCAATTTTAATATTGTCTTTGTGTTGATTTCTGCCATTGCAGATGTAAATATAACGCTGCGGGAAGGATGCACTGTAAGTAAAATTCAGGAAACTGAAGTTTTAGTTGGCCTCACAGCTGCTTGTAATAATGTAAATGGATTTTTTGAAACTTTTGTCTATTTTCTTGCAAGATGTTGCTTATTAATATTGCCCCCCTCCATCCAAAAGTATCACTGCATGATGTTTTTTTCTGTGATTTCAGAGTCAGGCATCTAAAGGATGTTTTGAAGATCTTCTTCAGCAGATAGAGAACATTACAGCTGTAGTGCTTCCTTTGAATGTGAGCCTAACATAAAAAAAAAGATTAATACAATCAAATTAAAACATGTCAGTGCTGTCTTGTCTCTGTTGACCTTACATGTGACTCTATTTGTCCAATCGATTAATTAGACAGTGAAGAATATTTTGACTATGGCCTTCAATGCTTCAGAGAAGATTTTAGTCTCATTATCATCAGCTAGCCCAACTGAACTAGCTTCCTTTGGAAACCGTATGTTAAAAACCAGCGAGAAACTCATCTCTACATTAGTGAAGCTGACAGACACAAGTGACAGTGTAAATTTCACTCTTCCAGCTGTAGGTAAGTGGAGACACAGTTATAATTGCTGATGATACCGATACAGAGGCTTTCTATGGTCTTAGTCTTTGTGAGATATTTTAAGGCATCACAAAAATGAACCAAAACTCAGCAACGTTCATGATTCTGTTGGTCTCGGGGCAACAAGGACTTGGCAAAATTGGAACATGCAGAGAGCAAATGTTGGTTATACTGCAAGGTCACCTGGAGTGTGTGTTGTGTCAGTTTGAGGTTAAAAATAATGAGGAAGTTGTTTGAGGTGTGCAAATGAGCTACTAAAGTGTTGTCAGTGAAGCAGTGACTTGTTTAAATAAACTTAGGTGGATGTTTATTTTTTTAAGGACCACTGACAGTACACCGAGAACACCCGAGACCTTATGAGAGATTGCATTCTGATGCGGTACACTGTACACTGTTTTAATGTGTAGGGAAGAGAGAAATGAAATAATTTAATTTTAAATATAACATTGATGGGTGTACATCTTTTTTTTTCACTTTAGTGCCAGTGCAATTACCTATTGAGTATATTTAAAAATGGCTTTTTATTTATTTGTTTGATGGATGGATGGACATTTCAGAAGGTTAAATTAAATTAGCAATTAACTTAATAACAAAATAAAATAGCTCATAACCGTGCGTTTTCTAAAACAGAGGGTCAAGTCTTCATGGTTGGACCACAAGTCACCTTAGATAAAATCCCTCGACTTGACACAACACATTCTTCGGTGGACATTGATCTTATTGGAATCTCCAAGATCAACGATCAAAGTAGGTCAAATATTTTGTTGAGATGGAAAAAACAAAACAAAAAAAACTTTATGCTTAAAAGTGACATCAGAGCATTACCTCTAAAACACATTTACATATTTTTTTTACTACTGCACTTCTGTTTCTGTCTCACAGGATCAGCTGCTGTGGCTTTCATGAGCTACAACACGATGGAGAATCTTCTGAAGCCAGACTTCTTCAGCACAACAAATGACACGATTAAAACCATGATGTCCACTGTGATCTCAGCTACTCTTCCCAAAACCACCAACACTACCCTTACCAAACCAGTCAACTTCACCTTCAGACACATCAGAGTGAGACACTGACATGTTTTTTTGTTAAACCTGAGCACTGATGAACATCTAAAAACATCTAATATTCAGTGTTTTAATCTATTCTTCTTCTGTTTTCAGGAGTTGAATCCCAACGGGTCTCTGTCGTGTGTGTACTGGAATATCAGCGAGTGGATTGTCGATGGTTGTTCTGTTTTAAAGACCAACAGCAGCTTCACTGTGTGTTCCTGTGTTCATCTGTCCACATTCGCTCTCATCATGCAAACCAGCCGTCCTCCAGAGGTACAGAACATTTCTAGTGAACACTGAAGAACAGCACAGATTGTTCACTCATGTTCTCTGACATGTTTTCTCAGAGCGACTCACTGATGGAGCTGTTGAATCTGGTGTGTGTGATCGTGGGTCTGGTGTTCTTCAGTTTGGCCCTGTTGACCTTTGCCCTTTGTCAGTGGAGTCCTGGAATGAATAATGTAGCTCGAATCAACATCTGCATCAGTCTTCTGCTGGCTCATCTTCTGTTTCTGCTCACCCAGCAGTTCCTGAGACTCATACAGCCTCAGCAGGTGAGAATAATGAAGGAGCACTAAAGCTCAGCACAGCCTCACTGAGAATCATCATAACCGTCTCTCTTGGTCTCCAGATGTTGTGTGCCGGGATCTCAGGCCTTCTGCACTTCTTCTTTCTCTCTGGCTTTGTGTGGATGTTCATTGAAGCTGTGCTGCTGTACATCTGTGTGAAGAACCTATCACAGATCAGCTCCAAAAAGAGGGACGTGCTTAGCAGTAGATTTCTGTGTGTGATTGGATATGTGATTGCTCTGGTTGTGGTGTGTGTGTCTGCCGGTCTGATTCCTGAAGGATACGGCAGCAAAGAGTAAGTTTGAATGTTTAAATATTGATCGTTGAAATAAAGACTTAAACTGTCAGCTCTTTTGGAACAGTGCTGCTCTCTTAAATATACTCTTTACATTTTTAAGTAATTAAATCGAAGTCACCCAGAATGATTTGTTCAGTAATTATTGTGTTTTCTTCCAAACAGCTGCTGGATTAAAATGGAAGAAGGTTTTATCTGGGGTTTTCTGGGTCCTGTTTGTGTTATACTAGCAGTAAGTTCTAGTTCTACATTTTTTTTTCTCATGGGCTGTGGAAAAAGAAGAAAAAAAAGAAACTAAAGTGATCACTTCTTACTTTCCTGCAGTTAAACACAATCCTTTTCATCAGAGTCATCATCTATCTGAGCTCAACTCTCCAAGGTCTAAACGTTGAAGTTTCACAGATGAAACAAACCAAGTATGCTTGGTGTTGTACTACTCTTAATAAAGGAACATAAAAACAAAGACACATTAACTCTCTTTCTCTGTTTCTCTGCAGGGTTATAGTATTTAAAACTCTGGCTCAGTTTGTGGTTCTTGGTTGCTCCTGGATTCTGGGTTTCTTCACTAATGGCAGTAAGGTGCTGGAGATCCTCTTCCTGATCTTGAACTCTCAGCAGGGAACCTTCATCTTCCTGATCTACGGTGTCCTCAATCATGAGGTCAGACATCATTTTGTTTACATGTGTAGTATGAATGTTTTCACTGAGGTCCTGTTCTTATTTTGGTCATCTGTGACTTTTAAAGAGGAATGTAACAGACAGTTTGTTTATTCAGTCAGTTTATTCCAAACAAGCATTCTGGGTCTGAGTTTCAGTCTCATTCTTGTCCAGGTCAGGCAGCAGTACAGGAAGTTCTTCAGATGTCTTCGCTGTGCCAAACAATCCTGAGGACTACAGCATCATTGTTTGAAAGTGATACATACTGCTCAATTGCCATTATATGCTATTTTTAAAACAGAATCTATTTGTTCGTATGATAAAAAACATGTTATTTGAGTGTCTTATTTTATAGCTGTTAGTACTATTAGATTACTGCTGAACTGATTTATTTAGTCTTCTTTATACATTTTAATATTGTTTGGCTATTATTATTATTATATTATTATTATTACTATTACTACTACTATTATTATTGGTGGAGGGTAAAAAAAACACATTTGTACAATTCTCAGAACAAGCATATTTGGAAACTCTGGAAAACTATTTCATGTGTGTATGATAAAGGGAAATAAATGACTTGTACGGAAACATACTGTAACGATCAGCTGGATGTCACTCCAACTCTCCAAACACTGTGTGTTTTTGTGTCTGTATTTATCCATGGACTCATATCAATGAACTCTTGTCTCCGCCCACCTTGTCTGTTACCATAGTGTTTCATTCCTGCTGTCTTCGCCAGTGTTTAATTACCAGTAATCGACCGTGTCCTGCTTCACTTTGAATAAACTGTTGCATATGAATCCACACGCCTCACGTCCATATTTGTAACAGAATAATCCGTCCAAAAGGGTTCAGCGACTGTTTTCACCAACGCACTTCCAGAGACTACTCATCGCCCCGCGGGCAGGATTACAAACCGGTTCCAGCATCTAAATTGACTCGTATATTCCAGCAGGGACGTCACATTGAGGAGTATGTGAGTGATTTCATTTCTTACAGCCATCTAGCTCAAGCTGATGAGGAATGGATAAAGAGTTGTTTTTTGTCTGGTCTGGACCTTGATTTATTGTACAATCTACCCGACGAGAATCCCGATTGGACACTAGTAGAGCTACAAGACTCTGTGCTTTTATTCTGTGGGTCACGCTTTACCGTGGGAGAGGCCGAGGAAGGCATTCACGCTAGTGGTAAAGTACGGGAAAATCACTGTGCTGCGAACGTGCGGCCATTCAACGAACCCCTGTTGCGCCCAAAATGGCCCCCACGCCAGTCTCTTCACCCATCGATTCCAAAATGGCCACTCAAAATGGCCGCCGAATCCAAGTCCCAGCCCAAGATGGCTGCCATGCCTTAGCTCGAGTTCCCAAACAAGATGGCCGCCGATCTCGAGCCCACAAACCACCAAAAGGTCTGCCAGTGGCTGCACTATCCCCTGTGATGTCGACTTTGGTCGAGGATTCTCTTAGGGCTCTGCTGGTGGCTGCACAGCCTCCGAGTCAGTCAGTTGAGCCGGTTCTGGAGCTTACGGCTAATCCTACCACCGGTCATGGAAGTCAGTTTAGAACTATTATCCTGTTTTGAGCCTGGTACTGAGGCCGTTGGATTAATATCTGACCCTGAATCGGCCATGGAGGCCTTTGAACGATTGTCGTGCCCCGAGCCCATCACAGAGACCCTTGAATTCATGCCCTGCCTTTGAATCGGCTGTAGAGGCCGTTGGATTATGGTCTTGTTCTTCACCAGTCACTAATATCACTGAACTTTCACCCTGCACTAAAACAGGTCCCGGAACTGCCACCCTCTCACCTGAACCTGTGGCGACTGCTGGGTCTGCCTGCCCCCGAGATGGATGCAGGTATGAACTCGGCCGAAGAGGCCACTATTAACCTGTTTGTGCTCTTTTGTACAGTCCAGT